>JAYMTP010000257.1:0-39053 GCA_036897365.1 Geranium brycei | reverse complement strand
GCATTGAGTTGCTTGGCAAGAATCATGCATAAATTGGATTAAGGTTCAAGATATTGTTCAATATCTGAGTAAGGCGTTCTCACTCTTACAAGTAGTCACTCTTATTGAGGAAGGGGAAATAACGTGTTGTTAGAGATGATGTTTAATACATATTTCTGTTGTGTCAAGGCGATTTTAGATGACAAACGAGCTACTTCGAGTTTAAGAAAATATTTTCACACACCCAAGTATCATAGTATAAAACATATTTTTTTCACTTTTTCCTTAAATAAAAGTCGTTACCACTTTAAATACTTTCTTTGTGTTTTACTCTTATGATGATTTAGGAATAAAAATAAAGTTATGGTTAAAAATAAGAGCAGTCAGAGATAGTTACTTTAGCTCGGACCCAAACTCGAAGCATTAAGACACGTGGTCAGTGGTTGGCGGCACTACTCCTCCCATTAAGTCCTTAATTATTAATTAATTAAATTAAAACTCATTATTAATTATCCCCTAATTCCCTTGCCCTTGTCTCCTTCCTCTGTTCACTTCCGTCTCGTTATCGTTTCCATTATTTTCGGAAATGCCATCGAGCCTAAACTCCTTCACTCAATCCCTTCCTCTTCGATTTTGAAATCTCGTTATCAGAGAAAAGCCCTAATCTTCCTCGTTCCTATATATTCTGCATTTTCTCCTTCTCTGTACCTTGTTTTGCTCTACTCGTCCCAGGCTCTGCGGTCTACACGGCGAGGAAGAGAGCGACGGCATGGGAGCTTATTGCACCGATGAGCTCACTCTGGCTCCAATCTACAGCTTCGCCGCCTCGCAGGACCTCAGATTCTCCAAGCACGTCCACGACAACGTCCACGGCAACATCTATCTCGATCCGGTAACTTTTTCTCGCTTTACCTTTGGTTATGGTTCAGAGATGGAGGAGAAATCGCCATTGTGTTCGTGGAATAGTTGTGCAGTGTTGTTTGTTTTGAGTTTTTGGAGGGAAAAAAGGTTGAAATGGAGGTATCGATGTAGAATGATGAACGAGCTTGGTGCTTCGGCAGGGAAAGAGAAGAGAATTGAAAAATCCAATTGTTTGCTGATGCATTTCAGTAATTTTGGTAGTTTCATTGCAGTATTGGCAAGTATTTGGATGATTTTTAGCTCTTGCGTGTTAGAGAGAAGTAGAGAACATCGTGCAGAATCATGGAGGTCTTGGTAGTTGTTTTTGGCAATAGCTGTTTAAGGAAAATGTACTGTTGATGAATTAAGAAACTGATTTTAGGAATCAGAATGTGAATATGATTTAATTGAGAACTGCTGCCTAATATTTGATGAACTGATTAAAGTTATGTTATTGCGGTTGTTGTATCACAGTTTGAATTTATGAGTTTTGTGGTTGTATTGATTACTGGTATTTTTTATGATTACTTGGCAGCTTTCTTTGAAGTTTATTGATACTGAACAATTTCAAAGGTACAAGTTCTATGATTTTATAATTGTTCGCACATGCAAGTTTCCTCTTTGCAGTTAATAATTAAAACTTCATTTTTGTTTTTTGTAGGCTTCGTGATTTGAAACAGCTTGGTGAGTTTGTGATTATTTTCAGTATCTATTATCATGAAAAAAGCATAAGGAGGCGCCTATCAGCTACATTTTATGACTTCCAATATAATTTTCTCGAATTCATTGTAGTCACACAATAAGTTTATTGTTCTTCTCTATCCCTTCCTTTGCTCTTGCTGATTACCTCACTGTATTTTTAATCAAGAGCCAAACATTTCTTCTATAACCTGTAATTCTATTTCTGAATATTTTCTCAGGAAGGTATGCAATCTTTTGTATTATATATTTCTTTTAACACTAAATCAGTAACCAAGGGGGAAATGCTAAGGTTCTCTCTGTTATAGACATCAATGTTTATTTCAATAAATACTGCAGGTTACCAGTAGAAAAGAAATTGTCCTCACTGAATGTTTTTTCTGAAAAACTAAGCAATTAGCTACTTGGTTTACTTCCATGTACAAGTATTGCTTGGCTTCATATATATTATAGAATAGCAAAGCATTTACATACCTTGATAAACGATCCTTAGATAAGAAGTTTTTGAGTGACTCAACAATAAGTGAATTACTGAATGGTTCACTCCACCAAACTCTTTATCTGGATAGATGATATAAATTCTGTATATGGTACAGAAACATCACCTTGTAGTGGGCCCAATATCAAAAGTAAATGAAGTCCACATTTATCTGATTTGTTAGATCAACTCACTTTGCTGGTATGACTATAAATCAACTGACATTGAAGACCAAATTTTCACATATTTCAGGTATGACAGACATGGTATATCCAGGAGCTGTGCATTCCAGGTTTGAACATTCTCTTGGTGTGTATTGGCTTGCCGGTGAAGCTGTTCAAAAGTTTAAGAATTACCAAGTATGGATTTCATTATGCTAATATCCTTATATTTGAGGATTGTGAGGTTTTGAGGATATCTTAATATAGCTTTCTAAATTGCCATCCGTGCAGGGTTTGGAGCTTGGTATCGATAGCTTTGATATTCAGACGGTGAAACTTGCAGGTGACTAATTGTGCCTCCCATGAATTTACTCTATTCTACATAATTTGAATTTGAATCGTCTCCATTTGTAGGACTTCTGCATGATGTGGGTCATGGGCCATTTAGTCACTTGTTTGAACGCGAGTTTCTTCCCCGAGTCATCACTGGCTCCAAATGGTAACATCATTACATATATCCAATAGAATGCAATTCCATGCTGTATACTGATATGAAGAACTCTTTCTGTCCCCCAATATATTTCCTATCTCCAGATGTCTTTCTTTACCTTTGGATGTGATTTCATCTTGAAGCTATTTATGATTTATTTGGATGAGAAATTAATGGTAGTGATGTTGAAATATTATAGAGTTTGAATCTGAATTTAGATTAAAACAACCTGTATATTTTCTTAGTATGTGGAAAAAGAAATCCAAATTTGCATATCAACCAAGTTGAACAGTCGTAAGCTATCTTTCCTTGAACTATACTTAGTACATACCTTTGGTAGTCATGCTTAATGTTAATGTAGCTCTTTTATTCACTTTTTCTTTCAATTGAAATATCTCATTATTAGAAATATTATTGAAATATGACTTCCTATTCGACTATATGCTTTATAAGAATACATTTTCTTATTCATCTTGCATTAGGTCTCATGAAGAAATGTCAGTGAGGATAGTTGACCATATCGTGGATGAGCATCACATTGAAATAGACTCTGAAATGGTCAAAAAGGTCAAGGTAAAGTGATATTATTAGAGCTCGACTGATTTGTATTTCTGTTTACCACAATGCATGCTATTCTTGTTATAGCTTCAAAATGATACTGTACTTCTTAAGTGCTACACGCTGTTTTGTTGGGTTAGTGAATGTATTCATTAAGCAAACACTGTGAGATATTGAACTTAAATTATCAAATATTGTTTTTCATTTGCTAAATTTACTTGCTGGTGGGATGATGTGAGATGGTTATGGTTGTCTGCCATCTTCTCATGTATCTGTCAGGAAATTTCTCTTTTGTCAGTAAACTAATGGTATTTCAGAAACTTAATGGTATAATATTTGTTTGTAGGAATGTCAATCTTATTTATGTTACTATTTTAACATTTATTCTTTGCAGGAGATGATACTTGCTAGTTCTGAGTTTGCTGTGCCAAAAGTAAGTTTTTTTTTTGCCATGTAATTGTTTTAAAACTATGAATTTTATCATGTAATCATAAATCCCTTTCACATTTTTAGATTTATTTACCCTCCTTATGATTGTAGTGTTGTTTTCATTCTTCCCTTTGAGTAGGCTGCAAGGGAGAAGCATTTCTTGTATGATATTGTTGCAAATGGTCGAAATGGAATTGATGTGGATAAGTAAGTCAAATTTTTTTCATGCAGATTCTTTTTTCTTCTTCATAATAGCTTATGTCTTTTATTGCGAGGATTTTTATGGAATCGATGTGATACCTTGTAGGTTTGATTACATTGCCCGTGATTGTCGAGCTTGTGGTCTAGGATGCAATTTTCAGTTTCAGAGGTTTGTGTGGACATGTGTTGAATGACCTTTATTTGTAATATTGTCTTCTGTAGAGAAAGATAGAAAACATTCCATCTTCCTCTTTTGCATAACTTGCTCTTTTCTTGCAGGTTAATGGAATCAATGAGAGTTTTGGGTGATGAGATTTGTTATCGTGCTAAGGATTGTTAGTATTTACTGTCATACTCACTTACAATTTACTTCTTTTTTTTTCATGATCTCCTGCTTATCTTTTGGTGTTGTTCCAGATCTAACCATCCACAAGTTGTTTTCTACTCGTGCCGATTTATACAGGACAGTGTATACTCATCCAAAAGTAAAGGTAAAAGACAGCGTTAATATCTTAGATAGTTATATAGAGATCTGTTTTCGCATGTTAACATAAACTCCAATTTACTTTTTGTTTTATAATTGACTGAGCTACAGCAACCTAGGTAGGGTTTGATGCCACTGTTTCTAATAGTTATACAATTGTGAATTGCAGGCAATAGAGCTTATGGTGGTAGATGCTCTGTTAAAAGCAAATGATTATCTTAACATTTCATCTCACATTCACGACCCCTCTGAATATTGGAAGGTTTTAAAGTGCCATTTACCAAACTTTTGAGTAATTTTTGCTCTCCTAGATACTAAATTGCTTTTGATTCTGCAAATGCAGTTGGATGACACAATCATCAAAGCTATTGAGACTGCTCCTAACCAAGAATTAAAGGAAGCTAAGGATCTAATCCTGCGTATTCGAAGGAGAAATTTGTATCAGGTGGTGTATAAGTACTTAACTATTATCAAATGTGAATATGTATGGCAATCTTGAATCTCTTCTAGTTTGTCAATGCATATCTATTAAGAAACCTTTTTTTTACCTCCATGACAGTTCTGTAATGAATATGCGGTTCCAAAGGACAAACTGGAAAATTTCAAAGATGTCACTGCACAGGACATTGTTTGCTCCCAGGTGCTATAGTGTTATAAAGTAATCTGAAGGGAGTTAAATGGTGTGCCTAATATCAATGCCTTCTTCTTCATCGTCTTTGCTTTTCTACAGAAGAATGGTGGAGTGATACTAAAAGAAGAGGATGTTGCTGTCAGCAATGTGAAGATTGATTTGACTCGTGGAAAGCATAATCCCCTTGAAAGGTACTCTTGAAATGTTAAGGCTCCTTTCCTTAATATAGAGGGCCCATTTCCATTTATCATTTATACTATTCATATTTATTAAATAATATATTTTCCTTTTTCTTTTGATGCATGTATTACATCCAGCATCAACTTTTTCAAGGTATGCGTACATACTTTTGAACTCTCTAAATTATGCATTAGTATCTTTTCTCAATATTATCGGTTTAAGGCTTGTGATAAATGAAGTGGTAATAATACCATGGGGTCATGTTATATGGACGAGGTTATTGCTTCCAATCCCTACACCTGTAGTTAGGTTAGTATTAGATGAAAAAAAAGTACTTTGGGTTTGTAACTCAGAACTGTATAATAAATTTATTGAGTCCGACTCAAGTCTTTATAGCCAATGAACATGTATGAAGACACTTTAAACTCAGTCTATGAGTAGACTGACTACCAAAAAAATAATTATCCTCAAACTAGGATGCTAGTGATCTTTCTTGAATGTTATTCTGGAGATTAGTTTGAAAGAAGCAATGGTTAAGGACCCACATCTGAATTTGAAGTTTGAAGCGTTTTCTTGCTCGGGAAATCATGCCACGGTTCTTTCATGCCTTTATTTTGTCTAATCAGGAATGTTGGGAATATCTGTTCTGAGACAAATATTACTTTTTGAAAGAAAATGAAATGCCAATCATAATACATTAGTCGATGTGAACATACAATTGAGATGATTTGTTTGGGTTGATTTATGTTCAGGATTATGAGAGCACGGAAAAATTCTCTATATCCGATGATCGTATAAGTCACTTGCTACCTTCATCTTACCAAGATATGATTGTGAGGGTGTACTCCAAAAAACCCGAACTGGTTTGTGAATTATAAACAGCCCTGGTAGCTTTTGGTCATTTACCTCCTCTTCAGTTCCATTACCAATCCAATGTTTTGCAATGCTATTACAGGTAGAAGCAGTCTCTGAGGCATTTGAAAACTTTCAGTTGAAAACATATGGCATCAAAGCACAAGTGCACGCCACTCCAGATAAGAAGAAACGGCGCTTATTATAAGGCTTTCAATCCATGGAGATAGTGATTCAGCGATTTTCGTCTTGAAAATAGTCAGGTAAATATAGAAGAAAAAAATGAATTTATTTTCCCGCTTCATAGTTTCCTACAGTTGAACTCCATACATACTAGCACATCAGTATTGTTGAGTAGATTATTTATGTGATCATTTCGTTTCCTTAAAGCGACATCGTTATATATCCCACAGCTCAGTGCTTCCTAAAACTCCTTCAAACCATATTACTAAGGAATGATAAGTGAAAATCGGTCCAAAGCCCTGTCAAAGTCTGTCAATTTCTATTTCTATTTATTATATATACTTTAAAATTATTTTGGTTGTCGGCAAATAGTCATCGTCTCCTTTGTGTTCTTTTTGTATTATATTATGATCATTATCGTATAATGAGTTTTGCCGAATTCTCCTTGATTTTTTTTATAAAAGTCATATTTTTTTGACCGGTCGGGTTCTGGCCGATCTCGAGTTTTAAAACCTTCGCCTCCCTGCACATGCCCATGTTGTGGATTCTAGAATATGCGCTAGTGGCTTGTTTGGTGTGTGAAGCCGAGTTCAAGTATCTGAATGCGACACGACCTTGCCTTGACAGTTGACAGTGAGGTCGGGGCTGGCTCGAAACTCACGAGAGGTATTGGTAAAAGTTGGGAAATAAAGACTGGGCTGTGGAGATTGGACCCGTGACCCTTATCCAACCCACCCAGCCCAGTCCAATCGAACCCATTTCCATTTTCTGTGGGTCCTCTTCACAAGTCAAAAAGAGTAGGCTTCACGTGCATGGCTATGTCATGTGTAGCGGCAGAGGCGAACCAGTATTTGCCATAATTGAAGGGGAAATTAAAAGTTTATGTTCTCTGTGGGCAATAAATAACCAAAGCTCAAATGTCGGCAGTCAAGTGTGTGTGTGTGTGTGTTTGGAGCACTGCATTACACAGCTAACTGCACGTCTAATCTGTTCCCAGCTTGTGATTTGCTCCTCCATTTTTGATCCTCTGCGCTACGGACCACTGGCTCTGATGTTGACTACCAAACCAGTAACATTATGATATATGAGTACTCACGTTGCAAGTTGACATGCACTCTCTTGCTGCTCGACCCTCTAATCAAATACACTCTTCGTCTGAAAAATGTATCAATAGCGTAATTTTGGGTTGATGTTTGCAAAAACATCTTTGTTGCAGTGAGAAAGATTGACTGTGTAAACAAACAAGCTTTCAAAGTAAAAAAAAAATATGAACACCAAAAATGTACATGATTAGTATAGAAAATGGAATATAAAACATAATTGGGCAGAAACAGGAAACTTATGTTTTAACATGAACTTCATCTTTGTTGAGCAGTTTTTCGTGAGAAGTGGTGTAAATTTCAACTTTGTTGGACATGTTTTGATGATAATTTTTTTTTGACAAACATGATATATTATTGGGCTCGGATCCTCTTTGCATCCCTGAACCCTCAGACTGAGGGCTTCACCCCTAAACTTCAATTCCATAATCTCAATAAAACCTAATCGATTCAATACATATTTAACTATTCTTATGACAGTGTTTCTTTAAATTTTGAAGCAATGGGACCTGACTCTAGAATTTCGTATGGCTAGTATATTTTTCTAATTGTCATTATCTAAATCAATATGTTATCAAAATGATGAGAGATAATAAACCAAAAACTATATGGAACCCTGATTATCAATGAGTATTAAATTAACACGGTGATTTATGTAATCGGTCAAGACTTGGGAAAGTGGATTCTTCATATTATAAGCAAAAATGAGTGGACCAACCTATCAAATGTGTTTAAGAACTTGACAATAGTCTCAAATGGCACAAAACCTTTGATTGAGCCAAGAACTTTGAAGTCAGAGAAGTACGGATTGCATCTAAAGATTTTTATTCATAAAAAATTGAATTTTTAATAGTTGGATTCATGCATAAAGATGGGAGGCCATTCAATTGTTCCCATCAGGAGCATCTTCATTTTATTGAAAAATAAATTAAACATGGAAAACACACCAGAGCCATTATATATGGAACACTTGAGCAAGAACATTTGTATTTTATTGTATTAAATTTTAAAAATGATAGTCTTGTTGAGCAGTATTTATTATATCAAATTTTAAAAATGATAATATGGTTTTTAAGAAGACATTTCAACGGTTGAGTATTACATTAATTATGATGAAGTCGAGAGTTTGATGATTCAACTGAGGTGGAGAGAGTTTCGTACAGAAATGATATATTTTTTGAATTACAACATATCCTAAATATACTCTTTAAGCCTTCCTCACCCTATTCACAAATGATAATTTTTTTAAACTTAGACCTCTTCATTAATAATGTGAGACTCAAACCGTTGAGTGTTCTTTCAAAAACCGAACACAAATGATATGAAATTATATAATACACCGTTTTTATATATATGTAATATTCTATTAGTGGGTGGATTCCAAAACCCACTTTTCAAAAATTAAATTTTGATTGGACGTGAATAAATCACAAGGTGTTTGATTGAGTAGTTTATTTATTTAAATAATAATAATAAAATAGAAGGAGCTTGAATGCAAAATGATCAATTACGAGTTTACAACTAATCATGCCATTAGACGTCGCATCCGTAATGCCGTACCCACGATGCTTTGTCCTATGATTGGCTCACAAAACAACAACTTATGTCCTCTCCGAAATATATATATTTTTCATTTAATGAAAAACAAATTATATTGTTTTATGAACCTGACCTGCTTGAGTTATACCCCAGACATGGCTGTCTGTAAAATTTACATATGCTTCTTTTGTGATATGTTTTTATGGTTAACGACATGGTTGTTGCTTTTGTAGCAACATTTGTAGGCAATGTTTCAATACGGTCTTGGGTTTTTGGTTATGGTTAAGAAAAATTATTCATCATCGCCCAACTATAAATAACACCTAATCTCTCTTAATATCGAATCAACATCTTCTCTGGATCGACATACACAGACGTCGACCCGTCTCTTTCGAGAGCGTCGTCCAAAACCACCCCATAAAACTTCCTCCGTCACGATGCACGCAAAACTTGGACGCTTTGTAATTATAAGTATCATATAATTTCGTTAATTATACATATCAGTATCATATTCATTAATGTTTCATCCTTATTCGTCTTGTTTTCATTTATATTGGAGATAATTAAGTTTTTGTCGGAAACACAACGGAGCTATATTATAATATTTAAGGCAGTCAACAAGATGAGTGGAAAAAATTGACTCGTTAATTTGGACTAGCTCGAGGAAAGAGACGAACCATTTTCTTCGTTTTCTTGAAAATCAGTAAAATAATGTCGTTCAATCCCTCCTCCCAAAGAACCCTAATCACAAGACATGTTGCAACTTCCACATCCAACTGTTTTAAAAAAATATATGTAAAAATGACAAAAATTATCACATTTTTACATAAAAATGTTATATAACTTTTAGTCACTGGTTGATCATACTCATTCTATAACTTTAAGTTAGTGATTTTAAGCTCAGTCCAGTATTATGTATTATTAAAAAAATTGATTTGAATAATATTTTTATGTGTATTTATGCAAAAATAACCAAATTGCACATGAAATTAATAATTAAAATTTTTATAATAAAAAATTAAATTATACAAATTTAGTCCAAAGAATTTTGTTTGAAGAAAACTCATGTTATTTATTTATTAAATTAACCTGACATCAAGCTGAACAGTTGAGACTAAAAATATTTATTTTTAAAAATTAATTCTTAATATTAAAATTAATATTGTCAATTTTAAACATAATTTTGCATAAAAAATTAAAGTTAAGTACCATTAATAAAGTAGGCTGCACCCTCTTGAAAATGTACGGAGATGTTTACTATCATATTACACATAATATTTTTACGGTTTTTCCATAAAATAAATATAGTAACAAAAGAGGCTTCATTTTTTTTTAATCACAAAGACCTGCAATCAAAGAACATATATAATAGCTTCTTTCTAGTACCAACCAAGGCTCGAACACTGAATCTAAGCTCAAGAAGCAAGTAAACCTCCAGTCACCCTGACACACTCAATTGATACAAAACAAGGTTTATTAGTTAACGAAAAGACAATCAATAAATTGGTTCACAAATATATATATTATAAAATTAGAATTTTTACAGAGGCAGGGCAGAGAGATGGGTCAGAAACACATGTCGTGCTCACAGAAAATCCATGTGCCCACATGGATTAGGAAGAAGAGAGAAGAGAAAAAAGCGAAAAATAAAATAATAAAAAAAACAAACAAAAACCTTCTGCTTCCTATATTTTTAGTCACAGCAGAACCAGAGAGCACTACTATATTGCTCTCTCTCTCTGTCTCTGTTTCTGTTTCTTCCCCAACTATAAAGACTCCATTTTTATCACCACCCAAAACCCACCTCACTCCTCCAACAACACCCACAGTCTCGACCCATTTCTCCATCCCCAGAAACATTCAACATGAAGGAGAAGACCGAGAGCGGCGGCGGCGGCGGGGGGGATGTTAGGGCCGATCAGATAGATCTGAAGAGGCTCGACGAGCAGCTCCAGAGGCACCTGAGCAGGGCGTGGACGATGGAGAAGAACAAGAAGAGAGAGGACGATGAGGAGGAGGAGATGAGCCACAGACCCATCAACAACACCACAAATAGCTTCGGGAACAGGACGAGGCAGGAGTGGGAGATTGACCCCTCCAAGCTCTTGATCAAGGGTGTCATCGCTCGTGGCACCTTCGGGACAGTCCATCGCGGTGTCTACGACGGCCTCGATGTTGCCGGTACTTTAATTGATTGCCATTTTTGCTCTTTTCTGGGTTTTGGTCTTGAAAAGGGCTGAGATCACTTTTTTTTGTGATGACCCATTTCTCAAAGGTGACATTTTTATGCTGCCCACAAGTCATGTTTGGTGTTTGGTGTTTTGTGTTTTGGTTTAAGGTGCTAAATCTCATTGCAAGTGTGTTTTTTTGGGTTGTTGATTGTTTTGGAGACTCAGAAGGCTTTACTTTGCATTTGGTACTTTTGTTATGGTGTGTGCATTTTTGGAAGTATTGTTCTTGTTTACTTATGTTTTTGAGGTTTGTTGTGATGGCTTCACAATTGAAATTTATTAGCCTTGTAATTTGGATATATAATCTTAGCTAAAGCTAGGCATTGTTTTTGTCTCAAGACTTGCTTTGCTCTCAAATTGCTGTTTTGGTGCTAAGAACATCACATGCTTCATTGCTTGAGTCCTCAGTGAAATCATATAGTGTGTTTCTGCTCATTTGTACTGTTTAAATTATTGCAAAGCCAAAACCAGTACCCAGATCCATGCTTAGATCTTGTTCCTCAGCTAGCAAGAAAAAAACAATTCTACATATTGTAGATAGTGCCTGGTCATTAGCTTTCTCTCCCTGTGGATTGACTGACCCTTGAAGACACAAACCCCACAATGTCCGTGATTCACGGGAATGGGTTGAATTGGCAGTTAGCTGCAGTAACTCCCATAATGTTCTTTTCTGAACTTTCATGTGCCATTGTTACTGCTGATTTGGACTCATCCCCCTATTTTACATTTTCTAGGGAAAAAAATGAGGGTGAGAGTGTAAGATATAGTATTAAATGTAGTTTTGTTGCAAAATGGATGAGCCATATCATCAAATTCCTATCCAATTGTGGGCCATCTACAATCTTCCCAACCACATTGTAATCTTCAAATTTGTTTGGATCTATTATGAAGTTTATTGGATCATCTTCTCATGTTATGTTGGCGTGCTTTTAATTACCCGTCAAGTTCTTTTTCCGATGTATACATGTTGAAACCTCAATATATGCAATTTTTTTTGCTTTACATATCCTTTTGGCTTCTAAATCTTCGTTTTTTCCTTCTTACGTGCAGTTAAGCTTCTTGACTGGGGAGAAGAGGGACACAGGTCGGATGCTGAAATAGCGTCGCTTAGAGCAGCGTTTACACAAGAAGTAGCTGTTTGGCATAAGCTCGAGCATCCTAACGTAACTAAGGTAATTATTTCATGTCTTAGAGTCTACTCTTTTTGTTTGTTTGCTCACGAGTTGTGATTAAGTAGCTTGTAGTGTCCTTTTTATTTTAAATGGATAATTACATTACATTTAATTAAGAAAGTGGGGAAAAGGACGGTCATGATCCACAGGGAGAGTGTGATCCTCAAAAAGCAAGTTGCGTGTTATGTGCTTCACAATAATTTTTCTGTTGACAGTGATGTTAATATCACTAATAACCAGAAAACTCCATAGAATGAAACTGTAGCCAATCAATGATGCAACCACTTCACCCATATTTCTGATGAAAGTGTTTCCACAATTCAACTTTGTAAATTGAAGTTTTTGGATTCTTGTTTTTGAAAGGGTTAGATTTGGATACTTTGGACTTGTAGTCAATATACTGAACGAGTACTGTGATTTTGAAGTGTAACGTGAGTGTTATGATACAAATGATAGATATATGGAAATTCTCCTTACAAAATGATATTTCATATCATGTTTTGCAGTTTATAGGGGCGACAATGGGCACATCGGATCTAAACATACAAACAGATAACGGTCATATTGGCATGCCAAGCAACATGTGCTGCGTCGTTGTGGAATATTGTCCTGGAGGTGCTCTGAAATCGTACCTCATAAAGAACCGGAGAAGGAAGCTTGCTTTTAAAGTAGTTGTCCAACTGGCACTAGATCTCGCGCGAGGGTCAAATTCTTACACCCTTTTCTCGTTCTTATATTCTATTAATGAAATCATTTGAACCCGAAAAGTTTTTCTTGGGTTTTTCATTTTTGAGGTTTTTGATATTTCAATATGCAACTTTAAGTAAAGATGTGTTTGGCTCTTTTTGTTCTTTGTTTTTATTTTTTTATAGGTTGAGCTATCTTCATTCACAGAAGATTGTCCACAGAGATGTTAAAACAGAAAACATGCTTCTGGACAAGACGCGTACTGTCAAAATCGCTGACTTTGGCGTTGCTCGCATGGAGGCTTCGAATCCTCACGATATGACCGGGGAGACCGGAACCCTCGGTTACATGGCTCCAGAGGTACACGCTCGATTGCTATGAACATAATCTTTTGTTTATATGGAGATGTGTATCTTCTGATTTTTAAAACGGCACGACAGCTATAAATGAATACAAATCCGTCGCTGATAAAAAAATAACTCGGGAATGTGATAGGTACTCAACGGAAACCCGTATAATAGGAAATGTGACGTATACAGTTTTGGTATTTGCTTGTGGGAGATATACTGCTGCGACATGCCTTACCGTGATCTCAGTTTCTCGGAAGTGACATCAGCTGTTGTCCGCCAGGTACATCACATTTCTCCGGTTATAGAAATATAGTAAATAACTAAATATATGCCATATTTGAAAACTTAGAGCTTTGGTTAGCAATTATAGCTGCGGTAGATAAAGAAATTGCAAAACCGAACTTGTATGTGTGGTAATGCAGAATCTGAGACCAGAGATACCTCGTTGCTGCCCGAGCGCCCTCGCCAATGTAATGAAGCGATGCTGGGACGCCAACCCCGATAAGCGGCCAGAGATGGACGAGGTGGTGACTTTGTTGGAAGCCATAGACACGTCGAGGGGCGGAGGAATGATCCCCCACGATCAGCCTCAGGGTTGCCTTTGTTTTCGCAGGTACCGGGGGCCATAAGCCTTCAGAGAGAAGTAATGTTACTGTTGAGAGTTTTTTTCAAAATTCTTGATATCCAATTTGTATTTAGAGTTCAGTTAGGATTGTGGAGATTTAAGAGCCTGAGAGGAGCTTTCTTGATGTCATTGTTCTGTAAAGCTTTTCTTGTTCTTGTTCTTCATCATCTTTTCTCCTATTTAGAAGAGAAAAGAAGAAAAACTGGAGAATTTTATATCAGATTGACTGTGGTCAGTTTGGGCATGGCTTGCTCCAAACCCATTTCTGTAACATGACCTTTGATATTCAATTAATATGGATTGTGATGTGTTGTTACATGTTCGTGTATTGTTGTGTATCCTGGAGGTTTTCCCCTTCAGATCAACCATAAGTTCAAAAGTCTAATCAGTTAAATAAATATAGTTTATAAGGTTGATCTGCAAGACCTGTTGCAATGTTCTAAAGTTCGGTACTGAGAGGCAAAAATAAGTCTTTATGAAGAACTCAAGTGAAAGAAATTGACAAAACTCCTTTATCAAATGAATATTGTATATACAATTCATGTAAAAATTATTGTTTATTAAAGTATAAATTAATGTTTAAAATTAGAATTAGGTTAGGGTTTATTAAGGTTAGGGTAATTTTGAAATTTCGAAATGTATCAAAGGACATTTTTGTCTTTTCAATATAATTGGACAGATATAGTAAAATGAAAAAGTTCATATTTAGAACATTCCTCCTGAGGCTACCTACAATGGCTAAAAAGCATTCATATGGAAACATTCATTTGGAAACAAGAATGATGTTCATGAAACAAAAAGATCTGATATTTAACTTCAGCATTGTTTGAAAAGTATAAATTCTCATCCTCACTCGATTCAGATATTCAACCCTCTAGACATGAAAGACTCCATAACTATATTGATACAAATGAATTAAGAGAATGCCCTCATCAATAAATCACCAGATAGTCAATGAGCTCTTGCTTGCATGAAAAGTTACAGAGGCCTAACCAGCAATCTTGTAGCTGGGGTTGACAAGGTTCTCCAGGCCAGAGACCACTTGAACTGACTCTATGACATCACCAACCTTGAGATCTGCCAAGAAGTCCTCATTTTCAGTGACATAGCCAAACACTGTGTACCGACCGTCTAGTATATTGGCATTGCTAGGAGTCAGCTCGCTTTCCTTGAGCAGCCAAAACACTTGGCTTGATGCAGAATTGTTCTCGAATTCCTGTCAGTTTAAGATGAAAAACCGAGCAAATCAGCGCCTATACTATGAAAAAGGAGCAGGTTTTATATGAACACGAGCAAAAATCTGAAATGTAAGTTCTCACATCTCTGGCCATGGCCATTGTTCCAAAAGCATTGAAGGGGAGCTTTGTTTGAGCCTTGTATAGACCAAGCTCCTGTTTAAGAAAACGCGAAGACACTGAGATACTAGATTTTGACAAAACTGGCATAAAGGGAAAGACATAGATGGGCAAGAGGGAGAGAGATTGCGTACCTCTAAAGTTGAACCATAAACAGGTGCTTTGTCGCCTTCCACCATAAGCTCTAATGGTATTGTCCGGGTTTTTTCTGTGCTAGGGTCAATGAAGCCCTCTGCAGGTCCTTCGGGATCTCCAGTTTGAACAACAAAGCCATCCGCTGCAGAAAAATTCAAGGAACAAATAAGGTTAACCATCAATTTTTCCAAGATATGTAGATTTATGGTCTCTATGATCATAAACTTATCATCTGTTGATAACAGGTTATTTATTAAGTTGTTCTAGGCACTGTTACACGGAACCCAGTTATATTCTTGCAAGTAATCACTATATATGAACCACTTTGTACTTTTAACTTGTCCAATGGTCAAAACATAGGATTTTGAGGGTCAAAATGTCCATTTTCTCAATGACAGTACTCTAGAATATACAAAAAAAATTAATATCTTGGTTTGATACAAGACCCAGTTTGATATTAACTTCATCTAAGCACTACGGTAAAAAGAGAAGCTTGTAGGAGAGTCATATATACGTAATTCAATTTGCAATACCTCTCTGGATCTCCATGCCATCATAAAAATGCCTTTCCACCAAGTCTATGAAATTCCCAGCAGTTACTGGGGCATTGTAGCCATCTAAAACTATGTGAAACACGCACTCATCCACGTTGGGATTGTCCTTAACCTTGACCTTCATATCCACAGCTGCCCGACCCTTCAAAAGAGGCATGCTTTGGTATTCCTCCGGCACTTCATACGGGAAGCTGTCCACCATATCCTCTTCAACACTGCAGAAACCCAATGCCCCAGGAAGATCTCAGCTGCAGTCAATAGAAAGTGTATATATGAGCATACTTTATCTTAAGCACGTCCCACTTCTATCCGTCCTTGCCAAGTTCTTTTAGTTAACTAGGAAACAACATATTAATTTCTTACATCATACATATATGAATAAACTCTTAATGCATGGAAAAATCCTCAAAGGGTCATATTCATATTAACCTAGAGACTCCTCACACTTAAAATGTGTTCTAATTTCATAATTCATCTTCTATCACACATCTCATCAGAAACTACCATTATTTCTAGAACGGTCCTAGGGAAGTTCAGAATTTTTAGGTCTGGATCTTCTAAGCCTATTGCAACTGTTGATTCTATTTTGAGTTTGCATAAAGGTGAGGTTTTCATGTTACGTAAAAATGCAGCATTTCACACAGTAGTACTAAAGATTCTAGAATGGCACTTACCCTCCAACATACTGGAGCAGTTCCTTCTGTTTAGGCGCTACCGCATCTCTTTTCCTGTCCTCGGCGATTTGTTGGAGCTCCTCCAATCCAACTTCCAACTTGTCAATCAGTTCCACTCCATGGTCTTTCTTTGATTCAGCTAACCCTGCTATAATCATTGTTTTTCCCTGCTTGAGGGCTCGAGACGCCTGCCTTGTATTCTACATTTCCCACAAAAAAATACCTGGGTTAGGAAATCAGTACTTTGGGGTAGTAATGTCATCGTATGAATACATAATCAATCCATTGGAGATCTTACTCTTTCTACAGAGTCAAGTGCCTTCATTCCAGAAACCTTGAGACTGTCTGTGATGTCCTCGAGAGGCTTCTGCACTTCCCTGATAGCTTTATTGTTTATAGGCAGAGCGTATCTCAATAATGCTCCCGGGTCCTTAATTGGCGGTCCAGAGATCAATACTGACACATCGGGCAACACTGGGGTCGTGGCATAAGCACTAGCAGACGAATCTAATGCAGGCATCCCCGTAACCAACCCCGCCGCCAATGCGATAGAAATTGCACATTCCTTGAAAGAAAAGGATCTTCCTTTCTGTAAAGAAAGAAGTTAAGTTAGCAAATCCAATCCAACCCAATCTCTAATCTAGTTTAGGCATGTTCTAGTTATATTTCCTACTGTAACTAGATTTGCCTATTTGATAATGTCTAGTCCTTGTATAAGGAGATCTACTGTTACTGCAATGAACACATTAATTCAACACATTAAAATTATTTCTATCATCTCTGATAGAACAAAAAAATCAAATTTCAGACAATATTGATACATTCACATAGCTTGCAATCTTGGGAAAGATTCAAGAACAAACTCATGCATCACATTGTCTGACAATCCACAAACTCATAGATGAATGATTAAATTGAGAATTGAAGAACATAAGCTCAAAATTGGAAACAAACCCAAATGCAGAAATGCCATGATAAGTTAGGTCTCTATCCAAATTTCAGATTTCTACTTGTCAAGAACATAACAATACACAGAAGCAAATAAAGATCCAGAAACTATACCTGTTGATCGTGACCCTGAGATTGCCGAAACCCAGCATTGACCTTGTTGTGGCGGCGAAGGAAGCTGATTTGGGTGTTTAGCTTATTTGGGGGTTTGGGTTTGGAAGAGAAGGAGCAGAAGCACGATACAGTGGCTGTGGCCGCCATGGAAAGATTGGAGGAGCTCAGAGAAGCGACAATGACATTAGAATCTAGAGGATGGGGTTTGCTGAGAAACGCAGAAGAAAAAGAGGTACACGAGTGAGGTTCCAGGTGGAGGAGATAAGGTCTGTCTTTGTAGGAGATTGCTCTATTGGGTCGTCCTCACGCTCTGGATAAGATAACATTTCTCTGGATGCTATTTACAGTCCCACATCGCTAGTTTCAAAATATTTACATTACTTCATAAACGTAATGTTTTTGCCCTGCTAGGCTTGTAAGTTACAACCAAGTGCAGTTGGGACACTGTTGGTTGGGCTTTATTTGGCCTTTGTAAGGCTTGATTTTAATCCAAAATGTTTTATTATTTGATTTATCGGTTTTCGATTATTTTTTTTTAAACCGATTTTTTTACATTTATGGCTGATTTTCACTTGTTTTTTATTGGACTAATATTCTTAAAACCAATTAATAAGGATCGATGGTTTAAAGAGCTACGTGTACAACGTGTACAAATCGATCAATTTTCGGTTCTGTTCGATCATCATTTTATCGATCAATCATAAACCAAAGTAGAGAATATTTATTTTATCGATTATCATTTTATAAACCAAAATCAAAGTTAAATTCGATTTTGAGCCGAACTAATTCGGTTATTTTCAGTTCAGGTCCGTTTGATTATTTGTTGGGCACCCTTGTCATATTGTAATCTCTGACAAATCTTAATGAATGTAATCAAGTATTTAACTAAATTGGGTTATAAACGATAAATATATGGTATATTGAAATGGATAAATGAACTCATTCCCTGTACCTAAAAGAGAGTAGAAAAATAGGATTAAAAGTGGACTTAACAACAAAAATCAACAGCTTAAAGTCCCACATCAATAGTGTACAAAGTAATTAGTCGCTTTATAAACTCAACATTCCCTCCCTTCAATCGCCGAGCTTGGTAACGCAAGCTTATAACCAAGTGGGGCTTTGAGTGATTGTACGGTTGGTTGCGCTAAATGGGCTGGGCTTCGTGGGCTGTTCGCTGGCCCATCCAATCCAAGTAAGAAGTTGGGCCTTGAGTCCTGAGCGAAGGCCATGGGCCCATGGTTCTTAGATTAGTGGGTACCGCATGAGGCTGGCTTCACAGAGCAATGAACACCTCTAGCTTCTGTCCGTGTGTGGATAATGGGCCGGTTCCTATTGGGCCCAATTAAAAAGCCTGTCGAGCCTTCTCAATCGAACAATCACTTTTGTCCTTTTAACTATATCTAGTCCAAAATATTTTTTTTTGTGTAATTACACAATTTTCTATTTATTATTTTAAAATATGTAAAACATGTAAATACGTTTGTGACATTTACCCTTATAATTTTAATAAAAAATGAATTGAGTAACCAAAGTGGTTTATGAAAAAAGTATGTATATAGTATAGTCACCAACTTAAGTTGGGCCAAGTGGTAAGGAGCTCACTTAACACATGTGAGATCCTGAGTTCGAATCTTGGTACATACTAGTATAGGATGTCTTCAATTATTGTTGATCAAAAAAAAAAATGTATATAGTAGTCACGTGGAGTTTGAATGTATTAGTAGTACAAAAAAAAAGGGGATTCCAAGTGGAAGTATAGTGAGAAATGAGATAGGGAAAGAGTAGTAGTGGATGCTCCATAACTAAAGAAAGGAGAGGGACTAGTCATGGTTGTGGATTGATAAAGACATCCATGTATTTATATTTTACCTTATCATTTATTCATTTTGAATGCAAAAAAATCTTAAAATTTTAATTGTCTCTAAAATGTATATTTACTTTCCTTCTTTTGAAAAAACTAAAAATGAAACTATTTTCATTGGTGCTCCTGGTGAGGATTGAACTCACGACCTGCACTACCACTATGCTACAAAAGCAGATCATGTCATAAGTTATCAATGATAATTCTCATATTAGTCAGTAATCACATTAAGTTAAATTATTAATATTATGTTTTTAACGCTGATTTATTAAATTTGAAAAATATTTTTTTGGATTAGACTTTTTCAATTAACATTTATCTTTAAACGTTAGGTTAACATCTGATAAACATGTATACAGTACTGCACACTTTTTGTTCTTCCTAAAACACATACAACAAATTAAAGGAAGTTGCATTTCCACTTCTTATAGCTATACATTATGCTTTCTCCCCATCATATCACCTTTAGGCTTTAACCATTATCTCTTTATTATATATGTATATCTATGTTTACAACAATGTGTGATTTGTATGCATTTTGATGGGGAAAAAAGTGTAGGCATCACCACTATTCTGAGCCATACACTTGCCTTGAGTGTGAAGGAATTAAATAGTCAAAAGCCACACTTTTCAGATCACCCATCTCCATCAAGAATTATATTTGGTTTAACATCAAAAGTTTATCAAACATCAAATAATTTAATGAATTATCTTATAATACGTCGGTATAATTATAATTTTTTATTTTTAATATAATGTATAACCCAATTAAAACGTAACATATATCTTGAATAGCGAATATATAAAAATTATATATGCGCACAAAAAAAGTTTTTGAAAAAAATTTATAGGTGGAAAGGGTTGTCCCCTTGATTCCAATAAATTGATAGAGAAATGATCGCTTAGCACATTAGATGAGTTTATAAGGTTCTTTCTATCTCTTATTTTTGCCTAGAAATGATTCTTATTATTTGAGGGTTTCTTGGTTATTATTGTGGAATAAATAAAAATATATTCCTCTTGACATGGAAATTGTACTTTCTATATATTATAATTTTTTTCTAATTAGCCACCATATATATTCCCACATTGCAAGCCAACAACCAACAACTAGCCAACACGTTAATATATAAATAATTTAATTAAATTTTCTCTATATGTCAACCCAAAATTTAAATCTAATTTTTTTATAATAAAACATTTATCAGATTTTGAACTATTCATTCATTGCATTGTGCATATGATATGGTTCCTAATGTCAGGAGGCATTTTCTAAATCCATTGACCCAACTCAATTAAGTCGGCTAATTATGTTTGAAATAATAATATTGAGGATTTGTTTAAAGCTAGGTTGTTACTAATAGAGAGTGATTCTTTTGTTGACCTAAATAATTATTCACATATAAATATAATCACACACACATATATACACACTCTTTTAGAAAAATATATTTTTATTTTCCATATTTATATGTGTTTTTCTAAATTAAATTTTATCCCACTACATAAAAGCCTGGATTCTCTATGCCCCTCTTTGGACATACCATGTGTGAATGTCCCTTACCCTTAGCCAAAATGAACTTCTCTTGAAGTTAATAATCATAACTTAAATATAAGCGACTATGTTTCAAGTCAAATTGATGATTAAATTGATGTAAAACAACTGGATTATAATAAATGTTTAAGTCAAAACTAACTTAAAGATGAAATTCATTTGAAAGTGAATCCGACTGAATTTTTCTTTTCTTAACAAAGCTTTATAACTAACTATCTCTACTTTAATTTTAAAAGTGAAGCTTGCACTAGACTCAGAAGCAGCTAAGCTACTTCTTTTTACGGTTTAAAAACAAAGCTCGTACTTCGATTCGCTCCTCAATCGGTTGACACCCATATCCTTTTAGTCCTTCGTGCATTAGTCGATAGACTAAGAAGTTAATATTAGTTGAGATTGTATAGTCAAATTATTAATGAAAATAATCAAATGAGGATATACATAAATTTGTTATGATTGATGACATAATTAAAATAAATTTTAAAAAATAACTATTTAAGTGTCGTCTCACAACCAAACACAATCTAATAATCAAAATACTATCATATACTTTTGCATACATGAATTGGTACTACACACCTATGTGTGTGTGTGGTGGTGGGTCAATTTGTGGGAAAGAAGAGCATCTTTATATGTTTTGACAGCTCCAGCTTCATATATCCATAATGGATCAGTGCTTAATTAATATTTAAATGCTCTCTCCATTACTCTTCTATTTCTTCCATAGCAATCAAACAATACATGCAAGGGGACAAGTGTTGACTCACATGCCTAAGATATTATATTCATGTTTATTAGCTTTGAAATTAATCATGTTATTAAAGTTGATCCCTCTATTAAATATTTGTGTTTCCTCTTATTTTGGTACCCTAAAATGTATGTTTATGTTAATCATGGTTTGATCATTTAAAGCTCATGGATGACTGATCAATGAGTATATATTGTTTTTACCTTTAGAGCTCTCAATTTAGGATTGAGCTCATTTAGAATTGGCTCAAATAAGTTTTATGAATGTCTCTATTTGAATAAAATATTACAAACTAAACTACTTTTTTTTAAAGAAAAACTAAAGTACATTAATTAAATAATTCTGCACATATTTCTGTCTACTGCCATGGAGAAAAGAGGAGTTTTATCATTTAAAAATGAAGATATTTATTGTGTATAATTATATAAAAATATATATGTTGAGTTATTGGCTCTTGCACTAAATGTTATGGTTCCCCAACTCTTGTACATGACTGCATCAGGTTTACAACACAACAGTTAGTCCACTTCACACAATTATCCACCATCTTCCATGATAAGTTTTATTAATATTTTTAGGAAAAATTGCAAAATTTTCTTTATAATTATTATTTATTCGTACATACTTTTTTCACTGTATTTTTACAAAAATTATTTAACATTCATATTTAAATTTGCACCGTTTATGCGTATTCGTAAAAATTAACGGAAATGACACTTAAATGTTGCATGTTTAAGTTAACATTTAAATGACACTTTCGTTAATTTTCACGGATTCGCATAGACAGTGCAAAAAATGAACATGAGGAAAAGAGAAATAGAAATTTACTCGAATTGAAATTTGATTGTGATATTTGTTTTAAGAAAGTGAGATATTTAATTAAAGATGGAAGGGGTACATAAATGTATTTAATTAACATATGTGGAGATAATTATTGATAAATATATCTAACTCCACACATTTTCAAACTCACTATTCTAACTTAATTATTTTTTACATATACTAGGATTCATCTTGTTATAAGTATTTTTCACACAATGTATCGTAGTGAACTTGAATTTAAATAAGGCAGCTCATTCTCTTGTTAGATTTGCTTTTTATAATTCCGATTGAGGGTCATGAGTGAGGAATGCTCATCCAGCTCAAACTGTAATTATCGACCTTGATTTTCGGGTCTAATCTATATAGAGATGCACTCCAGTCAAACGGATGTGGAACGTCCGAACGTTTTATAGCCGTTGGATCATTGAAGATCCGAACTCGCGTTGTCCCAGCGCGCGACAAGTGACAACAAGGTTCCACAGCGGACATTTTCAAGATTCTACCGGGTTCATCACGTTCTACCATTTCACACTACACATTTTACAGAGGTCAATCACGTTCTACCATTTCGTACTACACATTCTGCACGTTCGGACGTTTGAACATTTTCACCCTATTTGTACATGATTGTCTCGATCTATATACGTGGGTTCTCGCCTAAATTTTTTTTTGTTATATTTATTAAACTTTTCAATGAATAAAAATATTTAGATAAAACTGGAGTGAACAGGAGATGGAATCAGAACCGTTAACTCCAAGTTTTAAATGGATCCGACAGCTCCCCGACCGCAGAGCATGGCACCTATCATACACCCTGGCACAAAATACGATTCCCCATTATCATCTGATCTTGTACGTATCCTACGCCCTCGGCGCAAGTTAGCAATCGTCCCCCACAAATCCCAAGGGCAATACCGACATTTCAAGAAAACGCAAGGACTATAAGTACCGCCTCTCTCCGCTCTTTCAATTTTAGCTGCGACATACACCTTGAAGCAAAACACTGTAGTGATCCCCGAGACCCGATCGCCTGAGCTCCCAGCTCCGGTCGCCGGAGTTTTACTGACCTCATCTTTCCGGCGAATTTGTTCCATTAAATTTCGCTTTCTGTTTTCGTCTCCGGCGAAACCAGACTTGTGCTTGCCGGAGATCTCCGTATGATGGGGATTTGCGCCTGTCCGTTGGAGATTCCGGCGAGGATGGTGTGGAGCACCAGCTTCTTCCGCCACAAGATCATGATCTTCTAATCTATAACCCCTACTGTTAATTGATATATAAATTAACAAAAAAAATCCCCAAGTTTTTTTTTCTCGTGGAGATTGATCGATCGATCTCGAAGTCACAGCAGAGTCGTCGCAGAGTAGCGGAGGATCTGGATCTGGTATGGAATCGGGGCGTTTGTTTTTCAATCGGCCGGCGGCGTGCCAAGGGAACATGCAGTTCCTCGGAGACGGCGCTTCGATTTTTCGAGGTAATTGATTTGGATGAGTTTTTGTGAAGAATCAATTTCGGTTTGGAAGGTTTTTGAGATTATGTATTGAAATTGAAGGATCTGGAACGATGATGATGAGCATGGAGGAAGGATCGAGGCGGCGACCGTTTTTCAGCTCGCCGGACGAACTGTTTGATGAAGAATATTACGACGAACAGTTCCCGGATAAAAAGAGAAGGCTCACTTCCGATCAGGTACATCTATTTATATATATACATATATACTCCAAATCAAGAATTATTTATAAATATGTGAAGAAATTTACCTTTAATTTCCGAATCAAAGCTTAGCTTGAGAATATTGTACTGTTATATTGGAGGAATATAAATGATTTTTATGGTGAAATGGAAAATTAGGCATAAAGATGTGTGTGTGTTCTGGTGATTGAGTAGAGATTTGATTATGGGTGGTGATTAAAACTAGGTGCATATGCTGGAGAAGAGCTTTGAGGAGGAGAACAAACTGGAGCCGGAGAGGAAGACCCAGTTGGCCAAGAAGCTGGGGTTGCAGCCCAGGCAGGTGGCTGTGTGGTTTCAGAACCGCCGGGCTCGGTGGAAGACCAAGCAGCTCGAGAGGGACTACGATCTCCTCAAATCGTCTTACGACTCGCTTCTCTCCGATTACACCTCTGTTGTCGAGCAGACTGATCTCCTCAAATCTGAGGTACACTCTTGATCTATTATGACATGCTGTAGATCATTGATTCTGGGTTTTTGGATTGCTAGAGATTATTGTTTATGCTATCATTTCTGGATGTTTTGTTGATCGATAGTATCATTTGTGCAAGAATCATAAACTTGTTTGACATATATAGCTGTAGATGGGTGTGAATGACACAACGTGATATATAATGGCGCTTGAGTGTATATCAAGCGGGAATCTACTATTAATCTTTGTAGAATGTAGACAATATCTAGACAGAGGAATAAGATATGAACCTGCATAGAGTAGAGAGGGTCCTAAATCTGAGATTTGATCTTATAGCATCTGTTTTACCCCATGTTCTAAAAACCTCAAACTAATTTGATTAGTCCATGATTAATCTGTTTAATTTCTAATTAGTCCCCCGAGGCCTTATCTGTCTGATTAGCGCCTATCCTTTTTATAGGACGCTGGTTTTACCAAACTCTTGTTTGATTTTAAAAACAATCCCAAAGCCAGACCACAAATAATATATGCTCACATATCTTTCTAGCTAAGCTTTCTGAAAAGTCTTGCACTTTCTAGTCATCTTTGTACCCATGCATTGCCCTTAACTACATGAACTATGAAGCTGAACCATGTGTGTAGTTTTAAAAGGCGATTAACTGGGTTTCAGGTGACATCCTTGACCGAGAAGCTGCAAGCAAGGGAAGTTACTGGAACAGCGCCGCGTCTTGCAGCTGACATGGTTGATGATGTTTCCACCCAGCAAACGAGCGTTAAGGCGGAGGACCGCCTGAGTTCAGGGACAAGCGCAGTGGTGGACGAGGACGGTCCACAGCTTGTGGACAGCGGCGACTCCTACTTCCCCAACGACGAGGACTATCCTGCCTCGGACGAATTTGGCAGCGAGGACGGACAGAGTTACTTCTCCAACGTATTTGCCCCTCCACATGATGAGCAGCAAAACAATAACGAGGGAGAGCCATTGAACTGGTGGGTCTGGTCTTGACCTACATTGAAATATTTCTCTTTATAAATATGGATGTTGTATTGTGAAAAATTAAGACCGAGTTATTATATGAAATCCGGTAAATGTACACACTGTAGTGTTGCAGTGACCTGAGAAATGGACCTGTGAATTTGATTTCAATGAATAAATAAAAGTCAGCGGTCTTAACTTTCTTTTGAAACTTCTCTTGAGCATTATATTTTACAAAAGAAATAGCAAGATAACATTGTTTAAATTCGAGTTGACTCTTTTTCTCAAGTTCATTAACATCAGCTAGCACGCTGTGTATTGTTTAAAATGAAGCAATGGCCACGTAGGCTTGTATAAAATGTAGCAAAGACCATTTCAATCACCCAAAAGATGAGGTTGATATTTTTAACATTGATGTGTAACTTTCAGCATCGGTCCAAATACGTATTCTGCAAGTCACATCATATTTATATTTTCCATTTTGCATGACCAATCAGCTTCCACCTACATTTCTTGGCTCTTCCTTCTCCCTTGAGTCTTTAACACTTACAATCCAAGATGGTTATGCAGCGAATTGTGTAAAAATCTCTGACTTTTCAATTAATTATTTAATCGAATTTATTTTTCAATTAATTCTTAAAATGCCTAACTTTTCAATTAATTATTTAATCGGACTTATCTTTTCAATAATTCTTTGAAAAATCATCTATGACTAACTAGCGCGTCAACGTATTAGCGCCTCAACTTATTTTACAATACTGGTATGTATGAGAAAGAGAGAGTGAGAGCACATAATAATGGTGCATTTGAAGAAAAGCTAAATCACATTGAAATTAAAATACCCCACATGAAGAATGACCTGTTGGCTACATATCTCTACTAAGACTAAAAGCCTATAATAACAACAGAGACAGACATTTACAAAAAATGAAAATATTTGCCTACACCTCCTCCTCAGCTGCATCTTTTTTTCTTCTCCTTTTTCCTGTCTACACAACTCCTTTACTATATGTATACCTCTCCTCTCTTTCCAAGCAATGAACTGAAAAAGCTGCAGCAGAGACCAGTTCAAAATTGGAAGCCATATCAAGTTCATTAGCCACGGGTTCTTCAAAACTCGAGCGCACAGATCATTCCTCTACCTACAACCAATTCCCGTATACATGCACACCAGCTTCAGTGATTGCAAATAAAAAACGTGCCAACTGATGCCACCGGGACCGTAATTGTTTAAGACCGATTGTTAACGAGATGCGAGATCACTCTGGTTCTTTCCTCTTCTTGCTCGACTTCCTGGTGACCCGAACTGTCTTTTCTGCTGGATCTGGGCTGGGAAGAGGCTTGTCATCTGGTGTGCTGCCAGGCTTTAGGCTATTGGTAGAATCGGGTTCCGGCATTGTCTTCTCATAAATAATGGCTGCGTCGAGAGAATATATACGCAGGGCAAGGGAAGACATGGTCGATGTCTTTGCAGCTGCAGTGAGTGATGACCAATACCACCATTCGTTCCTCAAGTACTCTGCCCTTATCATGTTTTCCAATACCATTGTCGCTTGAACCATCTGAGACAATAGGAAAAAAAAAGAACATTTCAGATATTGCCAAACCACCAGATTGGCTGTTTCATTTTTAGATCAATTAATCCCATCCATTTACTATTTAGTATTTTTCAACTCTAACTGAATACGATACTATATAATGGAAACTCAAGACTGATGTCAAATAGGACAAGTTTGTGGAGCACGACCACACGAATTTGATCATAGTATTTAAGTAGATTCAATATTGATACCATTACGACTAAATTTTGGAGCAAGAGCCACTCAGAAAATCCAATTGGTTAGGCTTGGAAGTAGAAGGGTTTTGTATTTTGAGACTTCGGATAAAATATTTTGATTTTATTAGTAAAGAGATTAGGTTCAAAAACAAAACTCATATACATAAATGTTTCTTCAAACTCCTTACATATAGAAAACAAATACACTATTTTCTTTAGTTTAAACTACTGGAATGTCAAGTAGAAGGGTTTTGTATTTTGAGACTTCGGATAAAATATTTTGATTTTATTGGTAAAGAGATTAGGTTCAAAAACAAAACTCATATACATAAATGTTTCTTCAAACTCCTCACATATAGAAAACAAATATATTATTTTCTTTAGTTTAAACTACTGGAATGTCACAAGAGACTTGAAATTTGAACTAAATATCCACCTATCATTTCAATTTCTCATATCACAATGCAACAAACAAGAGAACAAATCTACTATGACTATGCCTCTTAAATCTTGGCAGTATAAACAAGGAAGGAGGGCATAAAGTTTTTTTTTATCAGCAGGAGGGCATAAAGTCAGCAGCACTTATGTTTGAAGGTTTATGTTACCTGTTCCTAACTTCCTACATTATATACTGACTTCTCAAAAAGAAATAAGGGGTTAATACTAACCTCAAATATTGTCTCTGAAGATTTAACAAATGCACGCCAGGCACTTCTTCTTCCCATGGATGTTTTAGATGGTCTCAGAGCCTCTTCAGGGAGTGCAGCATCCATGTCCAGTAAATTGGCCTTTAGCGACTTTGAAATATGTGAAATTTTGCCTATTAATGGTCTCAATGAAGACTGGGGGACTACAGAGCAGCGACCGTCCAAAGAGAACTTCCTTTGTCCCGAACATCTGAAAGCCTGTTGATTGTTTTTAAGTTTTTCACGCGTGGAGGAAGCATCAGTGATACAATCAAGGCCTGAATCGGCTATACTACCATTTTCAGACGGGAACCCTTGTTTACCAATAGGCATTGACAGAGTACCTGAAATGTCATGCATGAATGCAGAACCTTCGGTAAAAGGAGATATTGATGGTAGAAAAGATGGGACTCCGTTGGAACCTAGCAGACCAATTTCTTGCACTAGCTCCTTGTTGGAATTATTTGTCACAAACTTTGAACAGATCTCATCGAAGTTGTAAGGGCATGCCGCCTTGTTCTCTTTAAACTTAATTGATCCAGTTTTTGAAGCTTTGCCTATGGCCATCATCTCATCTGCACGCTCATCTTGAATGATCTCAGAGCTTAGAATCCCCTTTCCTGTGAAGGAACCATTTACTTTTTTCTTCTCAGAAACTGGTGAACCTGAACTGCATTTACAATCACTATGCCCTTCAAGTTCTGTATCGGAGGAGAAAGTAATGTGGCAAAAAGAGCAGTGATATCTAGAAGGCCAGATAGGCTCCAAGCATTCACATCGATACATTTTCTCACCATACGTAACTTTTGCCTTCTTACCACGCTTCTTGAAGGCGTCAGTGTAGGTAGTTTCTGCATCATGGCATGGACCATACTTCTTCTCCAGAAGAGTTGCTGCCTTGGTAACAAAAGAAGCTAGTGCTGTCTGTTCATTATTTGTGAACACTGACAAGGCAGTTAAGGAATCCGGGCCTTGGTTACTGGTTTGTTGAGACTCTGAGAATCTTACCTTCTGCCAATTCATAATGGAGTCTTTAAGCTCCCTCTCTCTCGGGTCAATATCCTTTAGCCAACATGTGAGTTCTTTAATTTCTGAGTCAGTTTGGTAGCAACCCCATGGTGAAAAATTGCCCATGGGCATTGCAGTATTTGATTCGTGTAAATATGGACAGTGAGCCTTTGATCCCTCTGCATTTAAATAGTCGTCCACGCCAGATAAAACAGAATTCCACCGAGCAGAACCAATATGCAGCAGTTGCTTATTAGAAACTTTTCTTCTTTGCTGAATAGCTAAACTTCCATCTACAATAACTTGAGGACTCCCGTCCAGGGAAGCAGAAGCCCAATACATTCGACCATTAGAATCAACTCCAAGAAATTCCCTCCGGATGGATGATTTCAGAAGCTCTGACACAACAATGGTAATTGAATCCTCCAATAACAATATGTCATTTCTGACTGAGTTTAGCTCAAGCTGGTAGGATTGTGGTTCATTGGGTGTAACAAGAGGAGCATTCTGAGTTATCTGATTACTCGTCGTTCCTGGCTGAAGACAGTTTTCTCCCTGCTCTGTAGTTGGCTGGGTATGTCTATCCATACCCTGGTGCAGCTTGCCCTGGGAAGGGATTTCCCTACACGAGTCATCCTTCTCCGGTAGCAAGGGTTCCGATGAAGCCGACTCATCCATTGTACTGGATTGTTCATCAGCCTCAGCATACATTGGGGTAGTAGTATTGTCTTGCACATCACCATCAGCAATGACATGTCGATCTTCTGAGCGGTCTTCAGTATTTACAGCATCAACCATTGGGCTTTTACAAGTACTAGTTTTCTCGATACCATTACGTCCAGATCCTTCTTGGTTGCTTTCTGACGGTGTCAGATCACCAGAAACAACAGTTGCATAGCTGAGACTATCACTCAAAATGTTAGTCTGTCCAACAGATTTGACATGGTTTGCAACTGGACTGGCATGCCTTTCCTTAATGCTAGATTCTCTAGTGGAGTTAAAGGTACTTATTTCCTTTGCAGCTCTTGCAGAAAGTATTTCTTCCTTGGATTTTAGATTTCTCCATTCTACAGATAGAGAACGCAATCTCTGTTGCAGCTCAACTGATGTTTCTGCACATTGCTCGAGGTGCTGGCGGAGTAGGGAAGAGCAAAGCAAATCATCACATAAAAACTTAAGCAAGGATGTTCTCTGCAACAACAAATGAACAATAATCAAAAATAAAAACATGGTCAACAAAAGACCCATCTGCTTGGACACAAATACAGATTACAGGTTCATCACAAAAATATTGATCAACATGTGAGGCATTGCAAATCAGAAATATATTGGAAACAAGGCCTCATCCCTAGGTTCTTCCGTTGAGCACCAACCACGTTATTTATCAAGATATTTTCGTACTATTAAAGGTCAATACAAATAATATTTGGCTTACCCTAACCTACAGATGATATAATGTAAGACAATTTATCAGCAAATACAACAGGTTAAAAAGGAAAGGAGACATTGCATACCTAAAAATGGTCAAACACACATTTCAATTTAGACGCAACAAAGAAGAAGATACACAAATATCATGACATAGCAACGATAGTAGCATGGCCACGCGCATATGCACACTGACATTTCCACAAACTCGCATAAACCTATCATGGAGTTTAATAGCAGAAAAAAACACCCAAAAGAAATGTAGCATAGCTGTACTAACAAACCTCTTCGACGGTGAACTCCCAGTACTCTTTCTGTTCCATCATATCTGCCAATCGTGCAAGTGACTCTAAGTAAACACGGCTGACGTCTCCTTGATATTTTTTTCCTCGGTGCAGGCCAATGATCCGAGTCCGTTCAGATGCATCTTTGACCATACGTTTAGCAGCACAAGAAGGACAATACCAGTTTCCCTCAGGAATTCTTGCAAGCGGAGGATTCAAGCAGTAAGTGTGATACTCTGCATCACAAGTATCACATAATAGAACGCTGTCATCATCTCTATCAATACCGCATACTTTACAGACTCCCTCATCCCATGGAGCTTTTGGCATCTCATTTGTAGAAGCAACAATATCAATGATTTCCTTCTTCGTTTCAGCACTTAAAGAATCAGACTTAACATACTCCACGAATTTCTCTGCAAGAATGACAACCTGTAAAAAAGAAGTTATTTAACCAATGATAGATGTAATGTTAAACCTAAGGTATTGATGAGTTATATGAAACCCTTTTCTACTTCTGAAGTCATGAATTGATTCTCAAGTAAACCCTCTACATCAACATTCTAACAGCCTTTAAACATCTAAATAGGATATCACTAGAGCTTTGAGCTTGTTCATGTAATGAGTACATAGTTCATACATTATCTTACTCTAGAAAAAAATACTCTGATAAAACATCAAATTAGAAAGAAAAAAAGGCAAACATGAATCACATAGATGATATATTAAAGCCACAAAGTTCTAGGCAAAAATGTTATTGTCTGCATAATTGGAACCATCTAATGAGAAGTGGGCAAATTGTGACAAACTAAATAATTAGGCACTTGACAAGCAAAATAAAACTGGGCACAAATCAAGTTGCATACCTCCTTCTCATACATGGACTCAAAATTCTGGGATAATGTCTCAGCCAGTTCCACCAAATCAGGTTGATCTGCATAGGCAGCACGCACTATACACCACAACTGCCAGGTAAAACTAAAACTTTAAACACAGTTCATGGACTGGCATAAATCACTAAAATCAGTAGAATCATTAGACTGAAAATAACATAAGAAAAGTGAATGAAACATATCAGCCATATAGATTAAAAGAGTACTGTGAACAAATACACAGAGAGGACTAAAAACCTAGAGTTCATGATCGGGAAGTACAGCAGTGAGAGAAACAGAACTCAAAGTGTTGAGCAAATTAGTGTAGCTTCTGTCTATTTTTTAATGTGAGGAATATAACAAAAAATGACTTAGTCATCTAGAATTTAATGATGGAAACTTGATATAAACATGCCAGCTGACAACTTCACATGCACAAATCAAGTTTGCCAGTCAAAGCACGCCAACATTAAATGAGAAGTATGTGTATGTAGTAAAGAAAGCCACACATGCAACAAACTGAACAGATATCAGAATATGTTAAATCAAGAAGCATTGCAAAGGTGAATGGAACTGTGAACATAACTCGTGTAAATGGTATTCCTAATGGAACATTAGTATGATAAAAAATGCACCTCTCGAACATCTTCAAGAAAAGCTTCATGTGATCCACCATAAGCCCCAACTGCTAATCTCAAATCAATAGTCCTGAAATCCAAAGGACGGGACACCGTGCCTGGAGATCCAAGAAATCCTTCATCGTCATTGTCACTAGAACTTATGGGTTTTCTTCCAAGCAAATTGCAGAAAACTTTAGCATCATCTGCTGCAGCAGCATGGCGCAAAACAATCCGGCATTGCTTCATAATAATGTCAGATGCAGATATCACTGTCTTTTTCTTTTTTTTCTTCTCTGGCCTTGGCAGCAACCCTTCACTACATACACTTGCTAGCAGCGAAAGTACAGCTTTCTGTTCAATAAGAAAAGTATCATATTCAAAAACAGACTTAAGATGGTTAAATAACCAACTTGCAACAACACAGGAACTGTAGATTGATTTGCAATGTAGGAGCTTGAAACTGTGAAGAGAACAGAAGAAAACACACAATTTCACGAGATGATCTTGTGTCAAACTAAACCCCCTTCACAAATTATAAAATTAAGATATTGGAATATAACTAAAAGTATGTCATATTTGACAGGTAATCTACGAACATATTCACTAGCATTCTAAGTTGCTTTGTTTGCTGATGGTGTTAAAGATGCTGACATATTCAATCTCTCATGTCATGTCCTACACCTATTTATTACCTTCAACTACCACAAGAATAAAAATAAAAGAGCACAGTAGGAAACTTAGCTATGCTTTCAAGAAAGATACCATAAATATATTATTCGGTAAAATGTACTTTAAACCTATATTTTCAAAAGATATCAATGCAAGCATGCATTTGTTCGCAAGTAACAAACAAGAATATGGGAACTGGGAAATAACTCCCTTTGGATCACCATACGTTAGATCACTACTTACTCTTTTAGAAGGTAAAACCAAGAGACATTTGTAAATAACAATAACTCATATCCAATGATGACTACAGCAATAGCAAGTATACATATTTAAAGCAGGATGTCTTTCAGCGTAAGAGTTCGCTTTCACAGTTACTTGCAGACTAATGCCTTTTAGGCACCAAAATCTACAATAGTTACTAAATTGAACTTTTATCCAGCAGGGAAAAGAAATTACCAGAGTTCACTTGTAGAAAGACATAAGAACACAAGCATTAGACAAATCAAATCAACAAAACAAAATAAACCCACATCCTCTTCAAAACATACTAGATACCATTATGACATGCAGAAAATGTCAGTTTGAGTGGCACCTTTGTAGGTCCTGATGCATTGCCTTTGTAAACTTCCTTGCTAATGGAGTGTTCCAATATTTCCTTCGCCCACTCGGGAGGACCTTTTTCTAAAGCCTCATAAACACATTTTCTGATTCTGGTTCCCACATTTGTAGGCAGCTTTCTAACAGGCTCCAGCACCTTTGCCCACTCTGGGATAATCACATCATTCACTGCACTCTTTTCACAAACACCGCTAGCGTCGGACCCTTCATCTTCTACAGTAAGTACATCACTTTCTTTACTTGGAGAAGCAAAAATTTTCTTTGAAGCTTCTGCAAGCAACTGAAAATAAAACAAGCATTACTTAGATTCCATTTTTTCCAGCATGTTGTTTCATTTAATTACATCACGAATAGAAGATTGGCGTAGTAGCTATAAGTGCAGAAAAGAAAAGTAGACTGATTCTGCAGCTGCAAGATTTAGCATATTAACTAACAAAGACCACAACAATGGAACACAATGTAGAACATCAGGTTTTAACAGAATTTACTTGCACTAAGAGAAAACAGAACTGAAGCTTAACAACAACAACAGAAAAACAGCGATGTTATAACATGAATAGCCATCACTTAACAAGATAGACAGTCAACCTGCTACTCATTTAACTTCTATAAAACCCTAGTATACTATGAAATCAGAGTAGAATAAGTTAAATTATGTGCTAATTTTAGCATTTTGTGGTCATACACGAGGATATGAAGGTTTACCATAACACCTGATAATCAAGCAAACACACGCACAGGCACAAACGCACGCACACACTGTGATGCCCTTAAAATACCAATTTAGATCAGAACACCTGAGCAAACATTAAAAGTAACATTATACCTGAACATTAACTGATAGAAAAGGAACAACGGCAATGAACAGTATTTATAAATAAAATGCACAAATAGATCATTTATTCTATATATTATACAGTCAACATCCTACACCAGACCAAACCAAACTTAATATTTTGGGCCCACTCCCTGCCCAAGTTAAGATAAACCATTTCTTTTTGTGCACCTTCATCCATAGGATTGATACGGGTATTTTACAGTTACAGAAGACAAGGTGTTGATTGACAATTAGTAGTCAAGGCCTGTATATCACAAAATATCAAAATATGAGATATGAACAAAGAGAAGATCTTACAAGTGCGTCTGCTTCCATCCCAGCCACTCCAGTAAGTGAGCCACATAGCAAACCACCATCACCTTGCAAGCAGCGAAACACTTTCACACTTTCACGAGCAGTAATTTCTGCAGAATCAAGGTTACCATCCATCGATATGACAGCCAATATGTATCTCCGAGCTAATTCAGGCCATGTAAGTTCATTGATAGGGAGCATATTAAGCTTAGTTCTTCTTGCAGAGGAAGAACTATCTCCTTCCTTCTTTCTTCCACGTTTTGTTTTTGACTCCCCGGCATCAAAAGTTGGATCTACAAGTGCAGCAACCTTGGATTGTAGCTCTGTTATCAGTACTTTTAGCAAGGCATTGTGAACCTTGATTAGAGCTTTGCCAAAGTATCTGCCATAAGTAAAATTTGTTATTCCACATTGGGCAGCTTCCTTCATTTTTCCAGTTTCCATCTGTACGAACGCATGTGAACCTTCCCTGGATGCTACAGTACCAGACTCAGTGTCGGTAGATGCAGCTTGTCCAATTATACCACCAAAATCATGCAAGTTTGAAGATTGATTTCCCTGAATTCTGCTCTTGAGGTTCTCTACAAGACCGGACCTATCAGACCATGGGTTGATGAGTTCTTCTTCAAGTTCTTCCAATGACAAAGGTCTATTTAAGCCCAAGATTTCATGGAAACGCCATAACAACTCCCATACCTAGATGTTGAAAAAACACACAAATGGACATGCAACACAATCTGGTCGTTAAACAATCAGTGTTACAACTACAATATTGTAATAAATTATAAAACATGATGCTTGAGTCGCATAGACATACCTGATACACATCACCAACAAGTTGGGGAGGAAGTCTCGAGCCCATAGGCTTTCCAGGGGGGTGAGGGCGAGGATAATCCATATGACGATCTCTAGCCAACTTGGTCTTTTTATCTTCTCCAAATAAACGACATCCCTTACTACTCTGCAGTCCACCATGTGTATTAATCATTAAGAAGCCACTTCCAACCGTTAGTGATGATGGAAAACCACTTCTTTCTTTCAAACATTTATACTGTGAACAGCACTTAACATCTGGAAGCTGTTCTATGATTTCTAGAACAAATTCTGCGTCCAGACCAAATCTATCCTGGTTCAGCCATTTTTCAAGAGCAAGGAGCACAGAGTCCAGCTCTCTGTCACCCTGAAGTACAGATGGAATTCTGACAGAATGTTGTGAGGTGCAGAATTTGGCCAATGAACTGAAACTAGCTTTCCTATTGTTATCCATTATGTCGGAGTACGGTGAGCATGTCTCATTACCAACATGCTTGCATATGAACTTCAGTTTCCCCTCCTTACATATTTCAGAGCAAGCTGCAATGAGTTTTTTAGACAAGCTTCTCCAGGCTAAAGCTGGTGAGCGCTCTTCGACTGAAATCTCACCAACCACATCTTTCACACTCATGTCGTGAGATGATAGAAGATTTTCTGATCCATCATTGCCAGAGACACCTTCAAACTGCAAGCTACTTGACGTCCCAACGGTACAATGTTCACTGAAACTACCTCCAAGACAAGACAAAACCTCATTTTCCAAAGGGGGGGAAGGGTCTACCAGCATCATCTGAACACTTCCATCATTATCATAACCTACACTATGAAAGTTCATATCATCACTTTCTCCATTGGTCTGACTGGCGCATTGGAATGTATTTGACTGAACGAGTACTGTCGACCCAATTGGATTTAACGATGTTGAGCATGAATGTCGCCTGACTTTGAAAACAGGCCCAGAATCACCACCATCTAACACTTCACACCAGAAAAGAGACCCAGTGACCTTATCATGCCAACATGATCTATAACCTACAGGCCAGATAAAGTTGGCATCATGATATGAAGGTCTTACATCAACTGTCCCCGAGGAAAGAACAAAGAAATCTTCGAACTGGACAGGAAATCCGTCCTGAAATATGTAGTGCACGAGATTAAGACAAGATGGACACTCACAGCAAGAAAAATTATAGATGCTCGTGTTTACTACAGCAATGTCATTTCAATACAATAACATGAAAATAAGATATAAACACCCTGTAAGCATGAAATGAAGTATAAATAACATGGGAACTCACATTAGCTTGCTGAGACTCAGAGGCCATATTCTCTTGCATGCCAGCTTCTGTTGCTTTAACATCTTTCAGAAGTTTACTTGTACAACTTCCCATAATATGGCCAGAAGATGAATCTTTGTAATTGTCACATTTTATGGTTTCCTTATTCTCGGGAAGACCGTTTGCATTTGAAATTTTCGTTAACTTTCTTCTCTTGTATGGCTGCAACCTATCATGTGTAACGGTAGATCTGGCAACTGCAGGTGATGGAGAACTGCAGTTCGACATTAATCCAAGATAACGAGCAACTTCAGACATTGAATCAAATATCTTGCCATCTGGAGAACAGTATATTGCACATAATCCACAACTGCCAACGGATTGTTTGAATTCCACACGCCAACCATCTCCCAGTACACCACGTCTCTCAGAAATAAAATCTCTCAAAGCTTGCAAAATCTCACCCGGATTCTGTGGTGGAAGCATAACACCTAGATTACTAATTTTTCCAAATGTGTAGCCTACCTCCTCAAAACTCTTACCCTGCGCTGGATGCAGCACGTCTTGGAAACCAACCGTGATTCCATGTTTCACAATCCCAGAAGCCTTTTGAAAGCCATATCCATTCTCCGTATACAATAAGTTTGAATATGTCACAGGGGCGCCAAATGGATTGCCACCAAAGGAATTATCACCCCGAGTGTGCTTTCTAAAACCAAATAAACGTAACAAGTAACTACTACTGATACATTGCATTTCAACCAAATCAAACAAGACGCAGAAGCAAAAACTAAGTCTAAAAATCACGATGTGTTCATACACTTGGTACATTCACCAACACAATCATAACACAAGGTTGTGCGCAGTTCTGGTTGGCCGACATCATAAAGGGTAACCCAGGCAATGCTAATATTACCTACCCAAATCAAACCAGATGCAGAAGCAAAAGCTACGTCTAAAGATCACGATGTGTTCATAAACCCGGTATATTTACCAACCCAATTGCAACACAAGGCTGTGCATAATCATGGTTGCACGACCCATCATAAAGGGTAACCCAGACAATGCTAATATTACCCAAATCCTCACTTGCGGATCGCCCCGGTTAGGTAGAACAAGGCAAGATAGCAAGACAATAACGCTACATGCCATGTAAGGCCACTAATAGCACTGAACTACAGACCCAACATGCCTGCTTTGTAATCATTGCAACACGAACTAGACTACAACTTAGGTGGATAATTCTGTTACATGAGAAACACTTTAATCACCAGACACCACCACCATAGAAAAACGCAAACGAGCTCAACATGAAATTATATCATCTTCATGGTTCTTAACTAATTACTACTCCATCACTAGCAACTACAATTTCTCTGCTCATACAAACTTGCATGCAAATAATTAGTGCCACAAATGAAATGCTAAATGCAAAATAGTAAGACAATAACGGGCCGCTAATATCACTGAACTACAGACTTGACATGCCCGACTTGTGCCTGGTTAACAGCAAAGGTGGGTCAATCAACGCAACACGAACTAGACTACAACTTAGGTGGATAACTCTGTTACATGGGAAATAACTAAATCACCAGACACCACCACTATAGAAGAACGTAAACGAGCTCAACAAGAAATTATGTCGTCTTCTCGGTTCTTAACGAACTACTACTACCCCATCACTAGCAACTACAATTCCTCTGCATGCAAATAATCAGTGCCACACATGAAATGCTAAAAGCCAGAGCTAGAAATCGACTAAAAAAAATCTGAAAAAAATGCACAAAAAATCACAAACCTAGAAACCTGCAACTCCTCAGCCCCATCGCCATCGCTCGGCGGCGAGGCGTTGATGTCCAGTATATGCTTGGACTTGACCCCCAGGGGCCACCTCTTGCTGTTCACCCCAACACTCGAGCACTCGGCGCACACCCACTCCCAATTCCCCTGCCGCCCCCCCTGCATTCCGGCGCAGCCGAGGTGAAACCCTCGCTCGCAGCCGTCGCACACGACCACGTCGCCCTTCACCTCGGGCCGCCCGCAGGCGCCGCACACGGCGGC
>JAYMTP010000256.1:0-39115 GCA_036897365.1 Geranium brycei | reverse complement strand
AGAAAACAAAGTTGCACTTCAAAAAATGTTATGCTACCAAAAAATGTACATCATAGACAACCCAGTGATTTTGCGATACCAAAAAACCATTATGTTTGTCTGGAACCATGTAACTTACTTCATACCATTAGCAGGAACATTATCTTCACCCTCATCGTTGTCAACAGCCTCGTTGACACCCTCACCTTCATCACCACCTTCTTCACCGTCGGCCTTGTTGCTATCTCCACCGTCATCACCATCTCCGTCAGCGTCTCCGCCAATGGTCATTGTGTGGTCATTGTGTGGCACCTTTTCACATGCCAATGGTGAGGATGATTACATGTGTCATTATTGAAGACTTGATCAAGTTAGTGGGGTGGGGGATTGTGATCATGCAAGGGCTCTTGATATTCAAACTCTCAATTACCAACTCTGATATGACTTATCATCTAGCCTAAAGATGATGCCATGTGCATAAGTGCATATCAGTAACAATTTCATGGATCATTTTTGAGTATTTATGAATGCATATTTTATTTGTCATAGTTAACCATGCAGAATGATTTTCCCAGATAAGCACACAATAATTCACAAATATATTTTTGAGCAAACATGTATCACAACACCAAAGAAACACAAAATAATGAAATATCAGAACTTGCATTATTTTAGAATTATAAAATACCAAAGGATGTAGCCAAACTAATTCAGGAAATAAAAACTAACAGTTCATAAGAAGTGCGAAGGCAAGATTTGCCATTATTATAGGTAAGAAACTTAAAACCAGCAAAGGATGATATTGATTCTACCCCGACATGGTAGGTGCAGGCGATGCAACTCAAACTGATCCAACTCCGCCAGCGTGCGATTGTAGTATGGCTTCATCACGCTTTCTTTGTTCACACTTACGAGAATCATGCATGCCATCCTTCTTGTAGTAGCCACATTTGCGTAACTTTGTACCCGCTTTCTTCTTTATCGACTTTTCCTTCTCACCCACCATACGATGTGTTGTTCCCTTGTTCCTACAAACTCTTGGCAACTTGACAGTGACAACTGGTGGCTTGACAATCCCCGTCAAGTCTTCCATTGACATAGTTTGTCCCGACTGACCGCCTTCCTGGTCTACATTTTGGAGCACATGGTTGGACTTCATCGACTCCAACATTTGAACCTTGTCAGTTATGGTTGTGCTTGGGTGAGAAAGTATTTGTGCTAAAGTATTCCAAATGTTAATGGACAACAATTTTTCTTCCTTCTCTACGGTTGATGTTACGCTCACCCAGGCTCCTAATGATAGTGACTCTGGTGTCTCATGACTCCAACGCATATTCAACAGGCTTTTTGGTATATCAGTGGCCCTTGCATTATGCAACACCTTGAAAATATGCATGCATATTAAACCACAACCCTCCAACTTCAGGCATGTGCATTTGCAATGTTTCGTTTCCATGTCCATGGTTACTGTTACAGTCCTGTCCATGTAATCATGTATAATATAAGCATTCATATTTTCACCACATGGAGTTATACCTGTAGTACTACAGTGCAAGACACCATCCATTATTGCATCCTTAATTCTGTAGTAAACAGGCCTGGTGAATATGTTCTAAGCGACCGTGTCTAGAGTGTTGAATGGTTTGTTCGCTGGCGTGGCTGAAGCAGTGTACGAGGTAATCATTCTATGGTGTGCACTCCTCTGGTTTTTCGCCACTGAGTTGAACCTCCACATGAATTGGACCAGTGACAAAAAATTTTCTGTCGAGATACCAAAGGTGCTATTCTCGCTCTCTGATCTTGACGTTGTCCTAAGTAACATTCCCATCAAGAACTCTTTGAAATAGGCAAGGATCCACTTTGACCTTAACTCGTACATGGTTCGAAGGAAAGCGTTTCCTTGCAGTGAGAAATCTTTTATGATTTGGATCCACTTTGCTTCAAATACTTCCGGGGTTATATCACTCGACCAAACTATCCCATTGAATCGTCTCTTGAAATCAGGATTCAGGAAAATGGTTGAACCGATCTACAATGTGATCGTGTTGTTAATTTTTTTAAGTAAGCTTGTAAGTGTCATGAATTAGTGATGAATGTTGGTGTAATAATTGTGTACCTTGTCGCTCAATTTGTCCATGATGTGACAAATACAGAGCCTATGCTTTGTGTCTGGCAGTACTTGCACGATGACATTTTTCATCGCTCCGTCTTGGTCCGTTATCATGCATAACGGTTGTTTCGAGTTCATGGCCCGCATGAAACAACTGAAAACCCAAACGAACGACTCAATGTCCTCCTTTGATATCAGGGCAACCCCAAACGTCACACACCGTTCGTGGTTGTCGACTCCTGTGAAAGGGCTGAATACCATAGAATACCTGGTAATCAAAATACAGAAACGAACAGTTAGGTTTGTTGTTATGAGATGCCAGCATGTGAGGAAAAATTTCATTTAATGAAACATACTTGTTAGTGCCGTACGTGGAGTCGAACGATACACAATCTCCGTATCGTTCGTAGTTACGCCTAGATACACTATCAGTCCAAAATAAACGAGTTAATCGGTCGCAATCGTCATGCTCGTACTCATAGTAGAAATCGTTGTCGCATGCCTTCTCACGTTCGAATTCATCTAGCGCCATTTGCACGTCACTGCCTCCAATGAAGACTTTCAAGTCCTGCTGGAAATTCCTGAAATAAGTTATGGTCGCTCCCACATTTTCCGCTCCTCCGACGAAGCTACTACAAACCTTGTGTGCCATGGTAGGTCCAAGACATGCTTTCTGGCAGTTGATGATAAATTCCTTGTGCACTTTGCTGAGATTCCGGTTTGAGCGGAGATTCTGGTAATCTGCAATTGTGAAAAATGGATGATTATGCAAATCAACAAATTTCGATATCATATACCCTACTCCCGCAATTTTGAATGAAATCATCGCCCCACAACCAGTCCTCGTTGTCACGCATCGACGCTTGATCAGCCTCTCATCATCACCATCGTTCTCCGACGCCTTGACGTACCTCTCTCCCTGTTTGGCACACGACACATATTTCAGTAAAATACCTTACCTCGAATTTTTTTGTGTTCCAAGGCGGGACACGAAGCCACAGCCTGATGCATATGATCGGTAGTAGTTTATGCCAGTAATCAAATCTGGGAAAACCATTCCAACCACCGGCGTGAGCCCAGTCAGACACGGTGGTTTGTACAGTCCAAACGCATCCCTGTGGCACACCTGTAAATCCTTTGCTTGATTGTACTCTTCCGAACCTGTGAAACCATGAAATATATGATCACATCCATATAATATATTTTCTAGGATAAAAGTAATGAAATAGGTCGTAATGAAATATACCACTGTCATACTGGTTCTCGACAACACCCACATCGTTAACTAGAAAACCAAAAAATAAGATCAGAACTGCATGTGATCTAAACAAAATATGAAACCATGATCGGCCATGAAATCGCACCACAAAATCTGTTTCTAAGCAAGTGTTTTGCAAGAGTAAATGAAATAGGTCGTACCTTCTTTCATGTTGGTGATTTCAGACGCCATTGTTGCTATTCGTGATATAGTTCTACAGATCTATGAGTTTTTGTGAATTGATAATGATTTGTACCTCTATTTAAGGATATCATTTCGTTAACAATTGCCAGCATTGAAGTCCCAATAGGATTTGAATTTTGAAACAATATCTTCCTCCATTATACCCTTTTAATAATTTTGGTATTTAATTGTGTAACTAAATAGCTGAAATAGAGGGACCATTGATCCTATCAATCCTATGGATATGATATGTTCTTATATTCTTCTCTAAAGCATGGTTTTCACTTGATCTCTTCTCTGTATAAGTATTTGGAAGTTTTTATGCATTAATTCATGTTTTTAATTATTTAATTGATTTACCTTACAGTTTTGTCTTTGCACACTTCCATCAATCTTGAAGTTATAATTGAGAGTGGAGTGAAAACTTTTCTTCAAATCGATCCTTTTGTTGTTTATTTAATTCCGACAAAAGATTTAAACAAACAATTTTAGATTGTGGCAAAACATTAAACCAAAGCCAAATCACTTCTTTTGATGTTCAAATCACTACTGTTTAATAGGTTTGGCATGTTTTATGGATCTTAGGTGGTTTCCATATATTTGTGCTACTTGTCGAATTGATCATTTATACGGTCAGTTAATTACGTACAAAACTATCATCTATGTTTATGTGGATTACATATAGATTTTAGATTACCATTACAGGACATTCGGTTAATGAACTCGTTCCAACTAAAAAACTTCAATAGATATTTTTTTATTCAATATGATATTAAATCTCGAACATACCCAAAAGTTCATATTCCAACTTTTTTTATTTGCGATAGAAGTTAAGTCTTCTAAATATGATATTGATAAAAAGCAAGATTCATTTAAAAGTTTAAGCTAATAGGTGAATATTGATTATGTCGTTTAAACTTGTGAACTAATACAATACTCACCCTTGTATGCATGACGAGTTGAAAATATTTAACACCTGTGATTCGGTTGGTGTCCACAACTGAACCTTGTAAGGAAGGGTGTAATCGATGTTCGTCAAGTATTGTAACTGGTTAATATCCGGGTCGATTTCACAGAGATCAAACGAGGGTACGTACTTAAACAATTTATATCTGAATTGCGGAAATGTAAATAGGACTAAGTCCAATGTTTTGATGAATTGTGTGTGTGTGTCACTCAAGCATACAATTGCAATAAATAACACGAAAGTAATGAGAATAAGATGTGAAAGATCATATTAACTAGCAACTACGGGTCTATACTGACGATTCAATGTCAATCCAAGTTCATACAATCAATCAATAGCAATATTTCGAGAAATGACCTATGTTGAAACTATGTTATTCGTCTCTCGACACTGGATAACACCTAATATTAGACGGATTACCTTCTCGGGCTTTTATAATCGGTCCTCTACAGATTTAAGACCTACAATTTTCGAGCCAAGTGATCGACTCCAGAATACCAATCCCTCTATTCTACTTAAATCAATTCGATACTATCCCTCTCGGGATTAGTTTCAAACTTAGATTATGATTATGAGATACCTAAATTCAAAACCACAAATAAGCACAAACTAGAATCAAATCTCATCAACATGTATTAATTAATTGTAAGAACGAGTTCAAGCAAGGAGTATCATATGTCCAGCACCCATGATTTAGGGTTTTAGCCCCTCATCATAGTGCAAAATACAAGAGTCATGATCTAGAATTAAAGATGCAGGGAGAAGAAATCAAGCAAACTCTGAGCACTAAGGCCCAGATCGGATGCCTAAATTTTCGATCTTCTCTTCCAAATCACTACTCCTTGCTAGTCTTCAAAGATCTCAGGTGATGGGTGATGGATTGGGGCTTCAAATCTGCTATGGAACGTGAGAAAGACTGAAATTTTTTGGAACCCTTGCTTCTAGGTCGAAATTGGCTTTTATAAGTTTCTGAATTTTCGACATGTGTGTGATCGACACCTCTTCGCCACCTCGTCGCCACATAGTTGACGCAAGTCTCTGGAAGTTGGGATTCGGGGTGTGTCGTTCCTGTGTCGATCACCACTCGTGTCAGCACATGTGTCGATCGACTCTATGAGTGTCGATCGACACCTCTCCTCTTCCAACTGATGCGCCTTGTTGCTCTTTAACCCGAAATCTTCATTTTGATCAGTTTTTGACCCCTTTTCATTTGTATTATGTACAATCACACCAAACATATCTGAAAGCGTAAAGTGGCACAATTGGAGCTCTTAAGCCCGATACGAGAAATAATTAAACACTAAATATGGGTAATAAGGCGTCGAAATGGACTCCAAGAGGACCCACGTCAATATCCACATTTTGTAGAACTTTGTATGTGGAAATCAATAGACATCGGTTGTTTGCCCCGAGTGTGCAGATTGTTGACAAATATACTCTGAGACCATGATGACTTAATTATTATTTAATCTGTTGAACAAAAGATGATAATGATAGAAAATGCCATGTTTATTAAATCTCGATCACACCAAAAAGTCTATACTCTAATTTTTTAAATTTGTAATAAAATTTTTGCATTCTCAATATTATAATGTGAAAAGTCAAATTCACCTCAAACCTAAAGTTAATAGGTGAATTATTCGCACACACGTTATGATTTATTATTTAAGATGATCTGAAGTAAAAAATCATCATACACTTTAAAATTTAACCTATCTAAAAACTGAAGTCAGTAAGTATAATATATATGTAAACTCAACCTACTTATATATGTGTAAGTATAAAATAGGCCCACATACGATCGATGTGGGACTTGAACACACGCTTCAGCCAAGAGATTGAATAAATCTAAATTATATATCAGCATATCAGAAGATTAATGTTACAGAAACATAGGTACTTTTGATTCTTGCTCACTATATCTTACAACAACTAGCTTGCAACATAAAAAAAACTAGGGACCATATATAGTACCACTATTGGTAGCACCAAAACATTGTAGATAAAGATATCGAGATTAATTTATTCATGATGATGGTACGCGTTTTTCGTTCACCTAAGCTTCAAATTCTTCAACCTGCATCAATGCAAGAAATCAAGTTCACTATATATAACTAGCAAAAGGAAATTTGTGCAGTTACAAGTGTGTGTGTATATATATATTGTGCATATTTGCTTCAGTATATACTGTTAAATTGAAATGAAAGGCACAAAGAATCTTTTGTTTGAGAGATCGGTTTTGTTGAGGACCATATATACAAAAAGTCTACAGTATACATATTAGAGTTCACTCATGAATCAGAAGATTAATTAGTCTATCAAATTTTGGGTACGATATTTGTATTGATTTTTTCTTAACCCAGTAATCATTCAACGTGTGAGCTCAAACTCTTACATGTTTTGCCTTATCTCTCAATGGTCCACCTGTTCCTGTCGAGAGCAACCGGTAATGGTTTTAAGGTGTTACTGGTCCTATGAAACCACTTGTTGGGATGACCGAATTTTACCAAGGAGGATCACACAACAGAGGATTTTGGCTCATAAAATTAGTCTATCATGTCTTTAATCTAACGTGTATATTACGCATCCTTATTCCTAACTCCATAATTATCTGATATGAAACTTTGAATTCACATGTATGATGTGTAAATGAGTATTTATGTACATGCAAGTCGTTTAAAACCCGTAGCAGAAATTCACATCTTTTCAACGTCAGACATTAACATGAGTGGTTAGTGATCATCATTAGTCGTGTCCTAGGAAACATAGAGATCATGACATTGTTGTCAGTGTGTGAACTAGTATAAGGCTCACTTCATTTATGACCATTAAGATCAATCAATGACTCTATATGTACCTATTTTCTTGTAGTTGGGTAAGGGCACGAGGCCAGACTCAATGTGCTTCACATCCTCCACAAGGACCTCGTAGTGCCTCTTGACCTCCTCTGGGGTCTTGCCACCAACTTGCCTTGCAACATTGTGCCAGCGGTCCGGCGTGTCCCTGTCGTACACCGCCAGCGCCCTCTCAAACGCCTTGTTCTCCTGCGCCGTCCACGAGCCCGACCCGTGAGAAGACATTGACGCCATATCGGTTCCTTGATCAACAAGTTTCAGGCCAAGAAAGTGATGGAAGAACAAAAATGAGTTGTTGTGATGGTATGAGCTCAAAGCAAGTAGATGGTCCCTTATATAAGCAGCTTGAGAGATAGTCATGAGGTGGGGTAGTTATAGTACTAATTGGCACACAAAAAGGAATGGCTTAATGGCTGGAATATCAGTATTCTAAAAAACGATAAACGTTAGTCGAATAAACAGAATCTTTGAAAATTAATTGGATTGATCAGAAACACTCTGCAATATAATTTATGTTAGGAGTTCGATCCACCTGAAAGTTTAAGTTGCTACCGTGATGGGTCTTTGGTCGATGTGGGTCTCGGATCTAAAACATGATGACACGAAGGATTGTCGGTAGAGAGTCAGACCAAACTCTCATCCTATATTAATCAGAAGCACGACCCACCTGAAAACTCAAGTTGTTATTTAGATTGAGTAACATGAAGATTGAGATCAATGAACTAGTGTTGTCATTTCATCCACAACATTTGATCTAAGTCAGTTTTTTTATTCACATATTTTTTTACGTGCAACTATAATCCTACGTCGAAGAAAGAAATAAGGGAAAAATATGTATTTTCTTTTATTGTCGATCTGTTACTGTGAAACTGGGTTTTACATATCGGGTCGGGCTCCACAACTAAAAATTTAAACTTAATAGTTGTGTTTGACTCTTCACTTTATATACACCCTTTTTTTTACTTCTCTACGTGTGGGACTTATTTCATTTTCACGCTCGTGTACGCATGGGCATCTACTTCAACACTCCCCCTCGCGGGTAGCCATGTCTACACATAGATCATAGCAGGACTGGACTTTTGCATACGGGTCGGAGTCCACATGGGGCGTAGGCACGGGAACCCACCAACACATGCCCAAATCAGCCCCCTCTGATACCATGTGAAACTGAGTTGTACATATCAAGTCGTGCTCCACAACTAAAAACTCAAATTTATAATTAATTGGGTTTGACTCTTCCCTTTATGTACACTCATTTTTTCACTTCTGTACGCGTGAGCTTTTTTTTTTTTTCACGCTCGTGTACGCATGAATCTCTACTTCAACAACTACGACTCACGCGTAAAAATCTTGTTGGCTTTTGAGGGGCTTTATGAGGAATACCACAAAAACAAAGGGTAAGGGTAAGCTTATCCACAAGTCAAGAGATTTTATTCTGATTTTAGATTTTACCCTCTAGCTGTTCTTATTATTCTTTGCAGGGATGATGTGAGGTCTGTTTTTATGGGACACTTTTGCCCAAAACCACACAAAACAGTCCCATTGACATCACTCTTCACTTTCACGTGTACACCACACAGTCCATTACACAACAAGTTTCTATGGTTCTCATAGCTCAGATGTCCGTACAATGATTGTACTTTTCAAATTTCCTTTTTCTGAGGTCAACACTCAACACAAACATAAATGTTGTGTATCATAATAAGGTTTCATGACCAGATGGGTCTTCTCCTCTGATCAAACGTGTTTATGTTCTTGTTCTTGATTAATCAGCAGTAACTATGGTCATTGTGATGTGTTTGATGTCATTTCAAGGTACATGTCATCATTGCTCAAGAACATGATTGTTACATGATTCGCACAAGATAGACTTAAATATTGTGTCAGGTAGGCGTGATTCGGGTACATTTTTCGTACTAATAAGATCTGGAGTGCCCTGCAAATTTAGGGGCAGATTGAATAGGGTATTGAATTATTGTGGAGGGAGGGTTGTATATGTGTTGAATTGATTAAATATGTACTTGGTGGGATCAATGTTCTAAAAATCGTTAGACGCTACTCCAACAAAGAAAAGACATTTTGGGATTAATCGAAAATTATTTAAAAATAAGTTGACTTGGATTAATAATGATAGAGGATTAATTGGGGATTAATCGGACAAGTCGGAAATTTTTAGAACATTGATCAGTCAACATAATGGTCTCACTTACTGGTCAATGTATATTATTGGGTCCAAAGGCGAAACGCCCCATCTGGGCTCTGGGGTGATCAAAAGACGCTTCCATCTGACGATATGCTATGTTTGGACTTTGGTGATCTAATGTCTGAGCTTAACGATATTAGGCCTTCTATTCGATTATGTTTTATGTTTTATTTTCTGATTACTAGAGTTTGAGTTTAAAATTATATGTATTACACTATTCAATTTAGCCAGGTAATTTACTTACGTGTACGGTTCTAAAATTTCTCTCATTAGCACGTGAACATAGACAACATATTGGCGACGAATCACCTAAATTCTTTATACTATATTTTACGGTTTTTTTGTTTCATCATTCAATTTTATAACAATGTTCAATCGCTATTTTCATTTTGTTCATGAACACCGAATAAGTGCAATATGCAATGTCTCATCAAATATGGTCTTGCATTGACCGTTGACGGAAATATTTTGACTGTTAGCGCTCTCCTAACCGACGCATGCGTGTTACGTGCATCGGGTTAATATTTGTACATGAGGTATATACAGTAATGTGTCCGATGCACTGAATTTGTGTGTAAGGAGAAACATATTATGTAGTAGTTAAGGATTAGACACTAACAATGACAGAGCAAGAATCATGGTACACTTGAACATTATCAAAGATGTGTTTGGTTTTGTTCTTAGCTATATATTAACGCCATAAGGATTCAATAATGATCATGATGATGAACATCAACGAATGTCACGAACTGCAATAATTAATGTGTTAGAAAATCTATCTTGTTGTACGTTAAAAATACGAGTGATCTCAAATTTTAGACTATACAGCTTCCAAGTCATTCATGAAATGATGTGATGCTTGAAGAATTATTCTTCAAGTATGCATTGTGTTAGTTTCTCATTTGCATATTGTTAGATATGCCTTGAATTCGTCAGTATAGCAATTTCGTCGGGACTAGTTAGTAGAGCAGTCTCATGATTTTCGATGTCTCAATTTTGGTGACTTGGTATGTGCCCAATATATTTGCAGTCTATTGGATTAAGATTTCATGCTTTCTTATTTTTTTTATTATGAGGATGTAACCAATAAAATTGTTGGCGAATCGCCTAAATATAGCTGGATTTTTATTCGACTTTATCTTTTAGGTTCCTACAACACATATGTTGCTAAGTATTGCACATTGTTAGTGTAGGGTTTTGGGATTGGGAATTGGAAACACTAAAAGCATAAATAAAGATTATTTTAATTGAAGTTTGAAAAATGTGAGTCCACCGACAGATACTTCATGTAATAAGTATGAAGTCATTGTCTCTAATATTTATGATCGTGATTATTCCTAATAAAAAACGAGAACCATTTTGTTTTTTCGTGTCAAGTTGCGAGAGGATGCGGAGATACCGATGGAGAATGCGTGATCATTGGTGAAAGCTACTTGTGCTACTTTTTCCCGGAATCTGCAAGAAAGGAAATAGAAAAGTTTGATGCTTAATTTGTGATACACCATTTTGTTGACTCTTTGGAATCCTTATCAAGTGTTTTCAACGCCATTGCGATGTAGAATATGTGGATTCGCGAAGTGTGGTCCTTCCGAACAACGGAGAAACTTAGAGAGTAGTATATAGGTCCATTAATGGACTCTAACTGTTGGGGAGATCCGGGCCTTACGTAGGAGGAGCACCTAAGGAAAGCCCACACACACATTAGAGCCCACTTTTGACCCAAAAAACTAGCCTAGTGGGTCTAGGGTCCAATGTGTATATAAACCCTCCTTATACTCAATACTCTTCCGATGTGGGACTTTGAACTCACATGTGAACATAACACTAACTTGTGTGTCTCATAGTTTGTTCAGTGAGTTTTTGGAAGTGGATCGAGATGGAAAAACACCGTACTTGATTAGTTTATTCACCCCGTCTAATTTGATCGGAATGGGTCAGAAAATTTTTTGATATCAGGGCGGAGAAATCCGTTGTCATTTTTATTAGTAGGGATGAGCATTTTAGACCCAGAACCAAGACAGAACTGGAACTGGAGAATCAAGAATCATGGTTGACATTTCAATTTTGGTTCTTAAATTGAGAGAATAATTTGAATTTAGTTTGGTTTCAGTTCTTAAAATACATAACCGTCAGATAACCGACAAGAACTGAAATCATTTTTTTGACAAAAATTTATGTTTTATAGTATTTTATTTGTAAACTTTATAGTTTTATGGTGTTGTAATAATTAAAGTATATTATCTTTAACATATGTCGTGTATCCTCTAATATTGACCGTTTAATTCATTTATTTTTTTTAAGATAACTCTAAGTCGAAAAAGAATATGCAACTTTATATAGATGATAAAGAAAAAGCAAACCACCCAAAAACTAGGTCGGTTGGGTCCACTCTAGCCCCAAAAGCATTGAGATTGAATCTTCGTACGAATACGAAGAATATATGTAGATTATATACGAAATAGAATGATTTATTAAGATAATGGTAAATATGTAATCCTACGAAATTCACAGCAAAATAAAAATGTAGATAAAAAAAAATTACATTCACAAAAAGATACGAGATCTTTTTTTTTATCGAGTTCTTAAGATAATATTGTCACTTGATTCTGGGAGAGAGACCCAACAAAAGTTGAGAGAGATCCAACCGAAATTGGAAATAAATGCCAGATATCACAGCGTGACTCAAATTCAAGACCTTTGAACCCAATTTCAAATACTTAATCAATTAGCCAAACAAGCTTTGGCAAAAAGATACGAGATTTATTATATGAAATTGATGGTTTGTCTTTTTATATTTAGAGATAATGACACTTTGTTACACCTAACTATAGCGAAATGACACTTTAATACCTTAACTACTTTTCTCTCTTTTTGGTACCCTGACAATTTTTTTGTGACAACCTACCTCTAAAATGCCTAAACTACCATTGGTTTAAGAAACCATAAATTGAATTGGTTCAATTTTGTTTATTTATGGTTCAATTTGGTTTATATTTAAGATGCAATTACAATTATGCCTCCAAATCTAAAATTAAATTGAGTCATTTCAAATCTGGTTCGATAAATCAAATTGTATCAATCCTATTCTGATTTCTTAAACCAGTGGTACCTTAGACATTTTAGCATAGGTTGTCACAAAAAAAATTGTAATGATACTAAAAAAAAAGAGAAAATTAATTAGGATATAAAAGTGTCATTTCACTATAGTTAGGTGTAACAAAGTGTCATTATCCCTTATATTTATCACACAAGAACATGGATAATATTTCCGACACGTGCTTAATGAAGTGTTTGGTGTTTTTCATGTACCTTTGACTGCTAGCGTTGAGGATTAAGACCAAGATTTTGTGGGACATGAGATGATGTCAGCATGATGACATCATCCTATACTTGAGAAGAAGTCAAGCTCGTGAACCTTTGAAAACAGAACCGAACCCAGCCCAAAATTCTTGCTCTCTTAAATAAAAGCCCAACTATAAAGCCCAAAAATGTGATGAGTTAAAAATATTATTACATTTTCTATTTTAAAAATTAGCCAAAAAATATTTCTCTCTTCCACTCTTTTGTAAAAAAAATACAAATAAGGTTCTCTTTGTCCATATCGTCCATGTTCAAAAACGAGTTAGGCATTGGTCGGACGAATGAGGTCTCTTTGCAACTAATCGAGAATCAAGTCATAAATTAATTTAGAATAATCATATACCAGATTAATTTAAAATTAATTAGACAAATCGAGAAATTGTAGAATACTGATTATCATATATTATAATTGTTTTATACATAATAGGCCTTGTTTTAAAATTTAAATTTTGTTTATATATTTTGAGAGCCAATTATAAAATATTTTGCGGATTTTAAATGTAGGGCAAAACTTGTAATCTAGCCTGTAGACTTAACCTTATAGATAAATTCATATAGTATTTTATAGTAAACATTACATATTCTAATTTTTTTGAAAATTAATTGTGATAAATATAACATACTAATTTTTCCAATAGTGTCATTGGAAATGAAGTTACATACATTGAACATATAAAGAAAACTTTGATCCGTTTCCTTTCTTTACTCAGCTATAGTTCATGCACCATTTGACAAATCAACTAACAAGTTGGAATTTATTAATTTTCTTTTGATTAAAATGTGCGGCTTAATTTGATTGTGTAAAATAATTCTATTTTAGTCAAAATTTTAACAATTGATTGATTTCAAAATTACATACACAGCGCAAAAACAACCGACTCTACTATTATAAAAAGCAAACTAACATTAGGGATGACATTGGGGCGAGTTCAGTAATCTCATGCCTCACCTTGAAATTTGGTCCCCTGTTTCGAACCCGTTTCACTCCCCGATATTTTGATTTCTAACATACCTCGATGGATACGGGAAATTTACAAGTCCCTGACCACGTTTCGAAATCAGGCGTTCTTTCAATTTTCTCGAATAACTCGTTTGGCATTATCTGATCACCATTCAATTAATTTTTCATACAAGTGGCAAGATATGGAGATTTTCACAAAGCAGCTAAAAAATGAAAGATTACGATAGATTAGTGAACCGTGTATGCGTAAAAAATCAAATCTAAGAGAGAAGTATATATAAAGAGAAATAAAAGAGCAATTTAAGAAGTTCTCTAAGAATTCCTAACTAGGGTATAATTTGCTTTTGAAAAATTTAATTATGGTATAATTAGTTGGTAATGTTATCTTTTAAATAGAACTTATAATATCATTATTTTTTTTAACATATACCAGGGCGGGGCGGGTACCGGTCACCCCAACCCTGACCTGGCTAGATACTTGCTTGTTTGCCCAGTTCCCCACCCATTACCAAAATTGATGATCCACCACGCTTTCAATAGAGTCGGGTATATCCATATATGAGTTCTCACAAAATTTGAGTTTTTTGTCATCTTTAATTAAAACAATCTACACTTAAAGTAAAGTAACAAATGATTATTTATATATGTAATGATTAAAATCAAATATAAAATTTACACTGGGTCCATAAATTTAATACCATTCAAAATTAAAATAATTGACATGTGAATAGAAATGATTAGAGTGGTTACTTATATACAATATATAATTATGGAATATGAAATATGAACTGACATGATAAATTTAATGTAAGACATTAATCACATTACTAACCAACTTAATACCAAACTTCAACTCAAACATATATAGAAATTGTGGTTAAGATTTTATTTTCACTACCCTTAAACCCTCATCACCGGAGTCCTCAAATTTGGCAACCAGAGAGACAAAACAAAACCCTGTAAAACCCATTCTAGAGAGAGAAAGGACACACTTTTAGAGAGAGAGAGAACTGAGCTGGATTTGATTCTCCGGCAGACCAATCGCCGGTATATTCACAACACACACTGCTCTGTTCAAGTCATGTTTCTTCTTCAGACTTCAATTTTGTCTTTTACTTGTCTCTGGAACAAGACACTGATTGTAATAGATTTTGATGCAGACTTCATTTTTATCCTTGACCACACCCAAAGTTCTCATTTTTCCTTCTAAATTGTTCTTGATGTTAAAAACCCATTATTTATCTGCATTTTTTTTCTTCTTCTAGAGAGGAAATGTGCATTTGCTTGCTACCTGTTGGAGAGGGAAAATTGCATGTTTATGGGTTTTGGGCATTTGGGTGTTTGGAGTCTGATTGTGATAAAAAGAAGTGTGCTTTGTGTAGAAATAGAACAATTTGGTAATGGGTATCTTTGGATCAGTGTATTTTTGCTTTCTTGTTCATTGAGGTAAATGTTTCTTCTTTATCGTCATTTTGTCTTCTATAGAGAGGAAGTGTGTGATTGCTTGCTTGCTACTTATTGTAGATAGAGACTTGCATTTTTCTGGGTTTTGGGCATTTGGGTTTTTGTGGTCTCTGAATGTTATTTTTGTTTTGTGTGGAAATAGAACAATTTGTTATTGGGTATCTTTGAATCAGTGTATTTTGATTTATGTTGGACAAAAGTTGATAAATGGACAAATTATCATGTGTATCTATGGATTAGTTGATTTCGGTTTGCATGGTTCTATCTGTTTCCAATACTGTATGCATGAATGCATGGTTTAGTTGTTCGATTTACGTTTATGGACTAACTCGCATCTAATGATTTCTTGTTCATTGAGGTAAATGTTTCTCCTTTATTGTCCTTCTGTCTTCTAGACAGAGAAAGTGTGTGATTGCTTGCTTACTTGCTACTTGTAATAGGTAGAAACTTGCATTTTTTGGGTTTTGGGCATTTGGGTTTTTGGAGTCTCATGATTGTGATTATTACTATTTTTGCTTTGTGTAGAACCAGAATCATTTGGTATTTGGGATCTTTAGATCAATGTTCATGAACTGAGCTATGATGCTGGTGGATCAACAAAGGATATTGTATTTTGCTTTCATGTTCTTGCTCATGTTCAACTTTACATTCGAGCAATCGCAGCCACTGAGCTCAACCGCCGAACGAGCAGCCCTCCTCCAGCTCAGGTCCTCTCTGGGTCTGAGGACCGAGGATTGGCCCAGAAAGGCCGACCCTTGCACGGTCTGGAATGGCGTGGAGTGCTCGAATGGCCGAGTTGTTGGGATCAACATTTCGGGATTCAAGAGGACTAGGATTGGTAACAGGAACCCGCGATTCACCATTGGCGCTCTCGTGAATTTGACCCTCTTGGCCTCCTTCAACGCCTCCAACTTCGCCCTCCCAGGCCAATTCCCAGACTGGCCTGGTTCCTTGAATCTCTCACTTCTTGACATATCTTCGAATTTCTTATACGGGTCAATTCCCGATACGCTTTGGTCAATGCCCGAGTTGACTCGTCTAGATATCTCCAACAATTACTTCCAAGGCAAGGTTCCGGTTTTTGCACCGAGTAACGCGTCTCTCAGGCGCAACTGCCTCCAGGGCGCAATGGACCAGAGGACCACAGTAGAATGTGCCTCGTTCTATTCTCAGTGTGGCCTCGTTTTTGATAACGTTGGAATTGCATATTCTGAGAAAAGCAGGAGAAAGCAAAATATACTAGTTGGAGTCTTCATTGGATTTGTGTTGATTGTTATTGCTACACTCTTTCTGATACTGCTTTTGTTCTGCATTCGAAAGAGGAACCCCAAAAATGAAGGAGGGATAGTCGGGTCGAGCCTTGGAGTTGGAGATGTGTTCACATATCAGCAACTGGTGCAAGCCACCGGAGACTTCAGTGACGCAAACCTCATGAAGCGCGGCCACTCAGGAGACCTATTCCGAGGAGTTCTAGAAAATGGTTCTCTCGTGGCCATCAAGAGGATTGAGAACAAAAACGAAGCGAGCCCATCATCGGAATTGGACTTTTTTAACAACGTTTCAGTGTCACAGTCGAGGTTTGTTCCGCTCTTGGGACACTGCTTGGAGATTGAAAATGTGAAGCTCCTGGTTTACAAGTACATGCCGAATGGGGATTTGGCAGGGTCGTTGTTCAGGAAAGCTAGGCTGGAGGATGAGAGGTTACAGCCATTGGATTGGATCACGAGGCTGAAGATTGCTGTGGGAGCTGCCGAGGGTCTGTGTTGTCTACATGAATGTACTCCACCACTTGTGCACAGGTATGTATGACCTATTCTTGTTCCCATTTTGGATTGTCATTTCGGCAGCGATGAGATCAATTTCTATAAACATGTTTTCTCATGAGATGTATAAGTTCTGGTGTGATATCAAACTTTCACAGTGTAATAGCGCACCATGACACCCTTTTTTCCCTCTCATTGTAAAATACAAATACGGTAACTAATTAAAAGCACTGATGTATTATATTTGTAGTATAAACTTATAGTGAATTATTCATATAGTTGCACGGTTTGTGAAACTCCGTCAAAACAGATGGAAAATGGGTCATGTGCAGGTCATGCAGCCTCCTATTTTTCAAAGCGACATAATTCCCCCTATAATTAAAAAAATAATGTATAAAAAATTTATGTGTAGTTCTTCGATGATAGATATATATATTAACTCGAAGGTATTTTTGCCTATTCAATTACACTTCTTGCAAATAACTTGTGGTTTTTACAATTATCCCCTAAAATTTACCGGCAGTAAATATGGCGATTCGCTCTATAAATTGCAGCCTAGTTGTAGTATAATCTTTTTTTGTTCATTTTGCCAATTTAACTTTGGAACTTCATATCTCAAAGCATCACATTTGCAGTATTATATTTTTCCTCTGTTGGATTAACATAGTGCAAGGGAATGGATACATAATTTTATCAACTCTATGTCCACAATAGATGCTTATACTTCTACATTTCGAGAATCTATGCTAATTAATATTCATCTCATTTTTGGTCGTTGAAGAGATGTTCAAGCAAGTAGTATACTTCTTGATGATAAATTTGAAGTGCGGTTGGGAAGCCTGAGCGAGGTCTGTACTCAAGATGATAAATTTGATGTTCGTCAAAATATAATGACCAGATTGTTGTGGTTGCTACGGTAAGGGCTCTATTTAGAGTTTGAGAAACTTTTGGCTTTATGCTCTTTTTTAGTTAAATCTCTAGTTTCAAGTTTGTTTGGCTTTTGGAGTGGAATCGTGATTGTTTCTTCTTTACCATGCGCAGGTCATCGGAGCAAGGCGCATCTGGTACGTGCAGTCTTAGATTTACAATTCTCAATGTTTCTTGTTTCGTGACGCCTTTTTTGTAGAGAGATATGAGTATGCAACTACATACTTCCCTTAGGGTCCGTCGTCACATTTTATCTTCTTTATGTCTTAGCCTTATTCATATGGATAATTGCAAAAACTGGTTGCATAGTATCCATTTTGTAAGGAGTGTGTGTATACTGTGTTGATTGCAAAAATGTGAACTATCAAAAATTTTGCAATCTTTCAATAGTGATGAAAAATGGGTAACAAATGTTAGAAGTTAGTCGGGCGGAGAGGGCCTTAAGGGGAAGAATCAGAGACTAATTAGAAATTAACATAGGACTAATCGAGAAATAATCGGATTATATAACAAAAATTTTATAAAAAATTATTTTCACGGAATCTGAAGGGTATTTTCGTCATTTCAATGCATTTTGCAGATATTCCTTGTTCATATTCTCTTAAAATTTCTTGCAACTTCAAATTAGCATCCAATCTTAAGGTTGTTTCTGAAAAATATTGTCATTGGAAATTTTCAGGTTCGCGGACCGCCACTTGCGCATACGATGTTTACTGCTTCGGGAAGGTTCTTCTCGAGCTAGTAACGGGCAAGCTAGGACTCAGCGCAACCAGCGACACCCAAACGAAGGAATGGCTAGAGCAGACACTACGATTCATCAGCATACATGACAAGGAACTGGTAACAAAAATAGTGGATCCATCTCTGATCGTAGACGATGACTTGTTGGAGGAGGTTGTTGGAGGAGGTTTGGGCAGTGGCCGTCGTAGCCAGGTCTTGCCTCGATCCCAAGCCTGCAAGACGCCCCCTTATGAGATACGTCGTGAAGGCGTTGGAAAACCCGTCAAGGGTAGTTAGGGAGGAGAGTTCCAGCTCGGGGAGGCTTGGAGGATCGAGAGGGAGTGATCGGATAGGAAGGGGAGATCACTCGTCCTCGAGGAGGCGACATTTTAATGAGATATGCCCCGAACCGCCAGATCAAGATTAGCAGCAATTACCAAAGTCGATGGTTCCAATTCTCGTGTTGACGGTATTGCTATTTAAATTATTGCTGATCAGGAGAAACAAAATATTAGCAACAATTGTCTGGTTGTTTTTGACTCTTTGGTTAATGAAATTCATTATGTTCAATTCTGCAGTTTCTGGGAATGTATTGTTTTTTTTTTGAGTTATGGGCAAATGTAGAAACATTTGCATAACTTATGCAGAGGAAGATTTTTTAAAAAGTTTGGTATGTGACAAATATTTGTAATGTGTAATTCATCTTTGTTTTTGGTGTCCCTTTTGTAAGGTAGATTGTTGAGATAAGAGATTTTGATTCGGAAATATTTTCATGTACCAGCAAGGTTTGAACTCATAACTTTCTCTATAAAAGTGTGTGCCTCAAATCGTCTGGAGTGTTTTATTAGAAACGAAAGAACTTATATAGTTATGCTCAAACTCTACTTTGAAATAAATAATCAAGTTTGAATTGAACTTAATTCAGTCTGCTTGGTTTCGCTATATATCTATTAAAATAATTAAATTTAAGTTATATTAAACAATTAACTAGATATTAAATCGAGCCAACCCGCGAGGTTTGATAAATTTAGCTCTATTCGTCTATTAAAATATTTAACAAATTGAACTCGAACTTTGGGTTCACATTCTAAGATTAATAGACCAAATTTGCAATCCAATGTTAGGGCCAATAAAAAATAACCTAACCTAAACGATCACACCAATTCAAATCGACCCGTAAAATAATTGAACAGAACATAATCAAATTTATTCGGTTTAAAATCGAACTGAAATTTTATATCGATTTGGATTCGATTTATAATATTAGAATCGATAAAAATTGAGCCAAACCAAACATCGATCAATTCGGACACATGGCTCATTTTAGTTCGCCGATCTTTACTAATTGGACCTAAAAACATTGGACCGATGGAAAATAAGTGAAAACCGGACCAAAATATGAGAATTTCGTGATAAATTGCTTCAAAGAAAATCGAACAAAAAAACCCGATAAGTCAGAACATCTTAAGATACCATAATTTCATAAAATTCAGTTCAAAAAACCAATTCTAACCACATATTGACCGTCCAAAACCGAATCAATCGCTTCAGTTTTGAGTCAGTTCAGTTCAAAACCGAACCGCGAATGGCTCTTTACAAGTATCTCAAGATTTCTTTTGTTTGTAACAGTCAATACGGCGTCGTATTGTCCTTCTTCTTCCGCGGAAATAGACACAGAGAAACAGAACACTATCCATTTCTGCAACAACAAAAAATGCTATCTTGTCACTCTCCTCTCGCCCCTCTCCACCTCCACCTCCGCCACCACCCTCTCCACCTCTCCACCACCACCACCCTCCACCTCTGCTCCGCCTCCAACAACCACCACCAAAACCCAGAAACCACCGACCCACTAGACCCCAATCCCCGTAAACACAACTACAAATCCTCCTCCATCCTCCGAACCCACCAGCCCCAACAAGACCCACAGACCCCTCCTCTCTCCCCCCAAGAAAAAGCCAAGATCCTCGAGCTCGCGCTCGTCACCAAGCGAACCCCACAATTCCCTGGCTCGATCTTCGTCCAATCCTCGGGAGACGCTGACGTCACTTCCTCTCTCCCTCCCCTGAACACCCTTTTCAAGGAAGGCGTCGCCGACGAGGAGCTGCTGGTCCGCGCCGTCGAGATCCGCCGGAAAGTGACCGCCGAGGTCTTGAAGGACGCGCTGATTAAGCAGGGCAAGTTCGGGATCACCTTCGCGACCAATTTGATTCTGGGCTTGTCCGATTTCATCGACTACGTGATGATTGAAGCCGCTGCAATGAAGCGCATGCCCCAGTTCTCCGGTTCGAGCTTCAATTTTCGCGCCAGGACCGTCATTGAGGACTCCAATGTGGTCCGGCTCGTGAGGTACCGGGAATTGGTGTTTTTTCTGTGTAATGAACTGGTTGTGGTGTTGCTTTTGAAATTGGAAGTGGTCCTGATTGATCACATTTAGGGTTGTGTTGTAGATAGTTTCTGGGTTGATTTCAAGTTGGTAGATTTTGAAGTTCAATGGGGGGTTTTATAGGTGGTTGAAAGTTGAAACACAATGCACGGTTCTACAACCAAATATGTTCTATTGCAAATAATTTATGGGTTGATGATAAATTGGAAGATTTTGAAGGTCAGTGGGTATTATAAGTGGTTGAAACACAATGCACTATCCTACAAATTGCTAATTGACATTTATGTTCTATTCGTGATTGTTCCTTTTTTTGTCTATATAAGAAACTGGTTATGGTGTTGCTTTTCAAATTGGAAATGGTCCTAATTGATCACATTCAGGGTTGTATTGTAGATAATTTCTGGGTTGTTCTCAAGTTGGAAGATTTTGAAAGTCAGTAACTGAATTGCTAGTTGACATTTGTGTTCTATCTGTTATTGTTTCCTTTTTGTTGTTGTCTAGTCTATATAAGAAAGTGGTTATGGTATTGCTTCTCAAATTGAAATTGGTCCTGATTGATCACATTTAGGGTTCTATTGTAAATAATTTCTGGGTTGATCTCAAGTTGGAAGATTTTGAAATTCAATGAGTGTTTTATAGGTGGTTGAAACACAATTCACAGTCCTACAACCGAATCGCTAAGCTCATTTCCATGACAAAAGGGAACCTTGAGTCTATAAGACGTTTGGCCGGTTGGTTGAAGATGGTTTATGTGAAGGGAGAGTTTATCGGGACGGTAATGTTGAGAGCGGGGGATAATATCTTTGAGCGCAGCAAAGAAGAGTTGGACGAAATCGTCGACTATTTGGAAAGCAAGGGAGTCAGGAGGGAGTGGATGGGTTTTGTCATCAGCCGGTGCGCCCCCTTGTTGTGTTTAACCATGGAGGAGTTAGAAACTCGTGTGAATTTTTACTTGGACTTGGGCATGAGTCATAACGATTTCGGCACAATGGTTTTTGACTGTCCCAAAGCACTCGGCTACTTCACTTTGGAGGAGATGACACAAAAGGTATCAACTTAACTATCGAGTGCGACCTTAATTACGTGATCTTATGTGACGATCTTCTTCTTGCAGGTCAATTATCTGAGGGAGTTTGATCTCAATGATAAAGAACTCGGCAAATTACTAGCATTTAAGCCAGAATTGATGTGTTGTAGCATTGAGGAACGATGGAAGCCTCTTATTAAGTATTTCTACTACCTCGGGATTCCTCGAAATGGCATGAGGAAGATACTTGTCGTCAAACCAATGATTTTCTGTATCGATTTGGAATCAAACGTCGTGCAAAAGGTGAGCTGGTGCTGGTTGTGCTATTCTTGAACTTTGGTGGAAATTCTATACATATTCATTTACAGATTGACATGTATAATTAATTCAACAGTCGGGAACCAGATAGAATATTGATTGTGATTTATACTAGTATTGTTGTTTTGGTCTGATATGCAAATTTTGACACGTTTATTTCATGAAGGTGAAATTTTTTCAAGACTTGGGTGTTCGAGACGATGCCATTGGCAACATGCTTGCGAAGTTTCCTCAACTGTTAACGTTCAGCCTCTACAAGAAAATCCGACCCGTGGTTTGTTCTTTTTCCTTATTTAACTTTGTTTTTTCGTCATTTCATTTCTCGGTTTATGGTATTGTTTCATTAAGACCTACCCCCCTGTCCCTATTTCTATATTGTATATAACGGGTTCTCAATATAAGTTAGTGAGCAAAGACATTGAATATATCAAGCCACCATTAGTAGTCCATATACCAAAAAGACCCTAGAGGGCCTTTCAAATAATTTATTTCAAAACTAGGGATTACAGAAAAAGGTATAAACTAAAGTCAAAATAATACAAAGTGAAAACACTCAAATAGGCCAACAAAAAACATTAGGAGCTCAGCGAGGCCGGATCTCGAGCAAGAGGTGAGAAGCCCCAGTGAGCAAGGTGCTACTTGAGCGTTTATGTCTACTTTGCTTGTATACATACGGCCCAAGACATTTTTATGCTTTTATACATAATAATGTGGAGCTTTTACTCTTGTGCCCATTTTTTGCTTTATCTCTAGCGTCATTGGCTGTGATTCTAATGCTAATTGCCTGAAAGTGCATTGCGGTCAATTACTGTTGACTTGAGATTTTAATCTTGGTGTATTTTCTCTGCTTGAGAGTTTCTCGTGATAGTCATTTCCAAATCTAAAACGAATTATGCATGCATGTCAATAAGGCCGAATTTGAAATTTCTATTCAATGGTTGATAGAAAGAAAAATATATATTATGATTCTATTTTGACACTGACCGCAAACTTGGAAAATCGTACAGGTCATATTTTTGATGACTAGAGCGGGAGTCTCGCAGAAAGATATCGCAAAGGTAATAGCTTTAGGGCCGGAGCTCCTGAGTTGCAGCATATCGAATAAGCTCGAGGTTAATATGAAATATTACTTGTCCCTTGGAATACGTACTTGGCAGTTGGGTCAGATGATCGCTGATTTTCCCATGCTGCTGCGGTACAATTTAGATGTCGTTCGACCAAAATACCTCTACCTGCGGAGAACCATGGTTCGACCCTTGATTGACATCATTGAATTTCCAAGGTAATCATAGTATAGAAACCCAGGTCTGAGAATTGTTTTGATGATGTCTGAGTACTCGTGTTTTGTTGACTGGTTCAACATATTTAGTTCATTGCCAAGTCTTTACCAGTGTTCTAAAAGTCGGGCTAGGCGGGTAATTTTAGAACACCGACCCGATTTCATATAATTGGGCGGGTCTAAACAAATTTAGGCATTTAAAAAGAATTATTTTTTTGAAATATAAAACACCAAAAAATAAAATATTAAAATATTTAGGGTATGGATGCAAAAATTATTAAAATATTGATTTTTATATCTTAAATATTTTTTATATAGTATAATTCATAATTTGATTGTGCATATCTCATAATTTCTTTAGTAACTTTTTTTAAAAAAAGTGAGAAATACAAAACCGATTAATCCCCTATTAATCTCCGGGGTTCTTATCTAGCTCGACTAGCGCCTAATGTTTTTTTAGAACTTTGGTCTTTACTCGTTTTAATTCATCTCTTGAGGTATAATCTTCCTTGGCTTTATTAGATTTCTCTACTGCTGAAATTTACTGTCATGAGCGTTGTTTACAGGTTTTTCAGCTATTCTCTTGAAGGTCGAATAATTCCCAGGCACAAGGTTATGGTGGAGAATCGGGTTAACTTTAAGCTGCGCTACATGTTAACTAGCAGCGATGAAGAGTTCAAGAAGAAGGTCGAGGAAGCTGTGGAAAGACGGCGGAAATTTGAATCCCGCGTCTACGATAGATCTCTCTCTGATTCTCAAAAACCAGATGGTGAAGTTCCTGTTGTTTCTCAGTCACAAGATTGCTCTAAAATAGCAACAGAGACGAGCTATTCAGGAAGTGAAGACTCTATGAGTCCTTCTCAGAGTGAATCAGACATTTCAGATTCAGACTCTCACCATATGTAATGTGTCAATTTTTACTGTATATATTGTGAAATTATAGGGTTATAGGGTTTTTTTAGTATTCAGATATTATTTTTAGATTGTAAAATAGGAACCACTAAATCCCTTTGACAAAATACAGAAAATGTTTATGAACCAACTTCACATGTTTCAGAGTGTAGCTTTGGTTTTTACTTCACTAAAATTACATTTCTGCTATGCAGAAGAAAATAGTTGTGTACTATCACTTTTTTTTTATTGCATAAAGTAGGTGTTAACTTATCATTTCATTATTTTGCAAAATGGGTGAGTTTTTTTAAAAAGTATCCTTCAAATTAAAATTTTAAAATATTATTAAAAAAAAGTTGATTCCGAGTTCACCGGTTTTTCTCTTCTCCAACCGATTCATCACACAATTTTCTCATGAAAATGTTACAGCTTCGGTGTAAATTCCTGTAAATATTTTGATTTTGTGCTATCGAGCTCCATGTCGGGGTGGTCAGCCGGAGAAAGGGAAAACCAGTGAGCTCGAGTTAGAAAAAAAAATGAATTTTATAAATTTTAATTCCACACCATTTTTGAAAAAAAAAAACTTGTTACATAAGAAAATACTAAGTTAACTGCTACTTGTAGTGAAAAAATTAACAGCTACTAATTGCAAAAATAGAATAATACACATTCATTTTTTTGCAATTAGCCCTATTATCATATATATATACATGAAATTCATGAACCTGTTGGCGAAAGACATGAAAGCTTTTATTAAACATGCAAAAACCAAATCAACATTGCCATGAAAGCAGCTTCAGTTACAAGAAAAGGGCCACAGATGCTAACAAATCTTAAAATATACCAACTGATACAGTCCAAATTCATGATGTCAATTGCAAGAACTTTTGGTAATCAAACTCTCAAATGTTTCTACTGTAAAATATAGATGATTGAACATTTATACCCTAAAAGAGTTGCTCTTATCATCCAAAAGGAGAATGCTAACATTACAGAGCTAAGCTGATGTATTCGGCTCGGGTAAAGAAGCGTTCGAGTAGATTGGGTGAACCACATGGCCTTCCTTAGGCACGATATGGACCCATTTCCGGCCGGTGAGCTTATTGCGCTCAAATTGTATATTGCCTTCTTTCAGAGCGAAAAGGGTGTGATCCTTCCCGATCCCAACATAGTTTCCAGGATGAAAACGAGTTCCTCGTTGGCGAACAATGATGTTTCCAGGTATCACTCTCTGCAAAATAAACAAAATCTCACAACAAGCTCACAAAGCAAGAAAAAAATGGTTCCGTAGGCACGCCTTTTGCAACCAACCAAACTTCCAAACTTGATATCATCAAATTAAAAAAAAAAGAACATTGTGATACAATATAATCTAACCAGGGTTCTAGAAAGTGGTAGGTGCTAGTCGGGTGGATAGGGTCTCCGAGGATTAATCAGATCGGATTTGTATTTCACTATTTTTTTCAAATTTTTATCAACAACAACAACAAATATTTAAGATATAGAAGCTTAAATATTCTAATATTTGTTCCATTATATCCTTCAAAAATAATACAATTTTCAATAAAAGTACTTATTAGTATAAATTATTTTAGTTTTTGGTATTTTTTATTGTTTTCATAAAAATCAAACTAAAAAATTGCCTGAATTCGCCTATACCCACTAGCCGACTTAAGCAGACCAATAATATGAAATCGGGACGTATTCAAAAAATCCCCATCCGCCGATTTTTAGAACACTGCATCTAGCCATTAAGAAATATTTGCTTATAAGTTTCGCCACGTTGCTCAATCCTTTTGTTTTAGGATCATAATTTTGGTGTAAAGTTGGAGTTAAATCTAATTTGTGTGATGGATATTGAGACTTCGACATGCGCCTCCTACAATGACGATCATGGTTTTGTTTTAACGGAGAGGATGTCAACAAGTAGGAAATATAGAGCTAGGGCAACATTTGGGATTAAAAATAAATCACCGGATGAGACGTAATCTAATGATTGTTGTTACATACAAGAATAAGGTTCAAAACATATTTGATAACATTTTTTAATAGAGATGATACAAAATGTAATTCAATTTCTGCAATAACCGGGTAGGCACTTACCTCTCCGCCAAATTTCTTCACGCCAAGATTCTTGGGCAGCGAGTCCCTCCCGTTCTTTGAGGATCCTCTGGCTTTCTTTGTAGCCCAGCGCCTGAACATCAAAGCTAACCCTCCTCCGGAAACATCTGAATTACGACGACAATATACGTAAATTTTCGCATTTGAAAAATATGAAAATGCCATATAGCCCACTTAGTGAGTTGAAATGGGTACCGGTAGCACTGTTGTACACGGGAACATTGGTAACAAGCTCTTTGATGTTCAATCTTCTGCACAACGAAGTTGCAAAATTCATGGCTTTGGTTCCCAAAGCCTTAACTAAGAAATAGAACATAAATTAACGTGAGTGTTAAAGCATACAACTTTATCTTTCAAAGAAAAATAATAGATAAACTAATTGGGTTAGGTAAAAAATATTCTAAAAATACGTTTTCCGGTTGAATTATATTGTCTAAATTATTTTTCAGTTCATCTTAAAGGGCATGAAAAGCTCGTCAAACCAATCAACCAAAACTAAACCCATCTATGCCATATCCTTCGGAAACACAATACTCCCCCATACAGTTTTTCTCTTAAATAAATTCAGTGGTGTGTACTATATCCCCTAAATCATTTTCGGTTAATCTTTTGAAGGGCATGAGAAGCTCATCAAACCGATCAAACAAAACTAAACCCGTCTATGCCATATCCTTCGGAAACACAATATTCCCCAATACATTTTTTCTGTTCAATAAATTCGGTGGCATGTACTATATCATCTAAATCCTTTTTCAATTCATCTTAAAGGGCATGAGAAGCTCATCAAACCAATCAACCAAAATTAAACCCATCTTTGCCATATCCTTCGGAAGCACTATATAAAAATTTCATCTTCCTTCAGAAACACTAGATAAACGAAGGCCAAACAACTCGACAATATGTCTTTATGTGTTTCACGGGTACTATGCACCTCAAAGCTAATGCACGTGAATGAGCTTTACTCTAATATATGAACAAGGCAGTGCAAGCAATTAACTACCCACTTGAAGGAAAATCCATAACCTCCAAGCACTCTGTATTTCAATAAAAAAATTAAACTCTGGGTCATAAAAACAACATAGAAGCACAATACCCGCATTGCTGATCCAGAATTAACAAAACTTACTTTCCATCACTTACTGTCATTTTAACATCAACCAAGCAGGCAAAAATCGAATTCTATGTGCCACTAGTACAGAATCACCGAAAATCAATTGTTTGCATAACAATACATGATAAAATCATAAGCCTACAATTTTCAAACTTATATTACAAACTCATAACCATAACATGCCAAAAACAAAGCGAATCGAGCAATTAAAAGAACCCATTTTCCATCACTTACTTACTGCCATTTTCCCATTAACCAAACAGGCAAAAATTCAAATTCTGTCCCACAAACACACAATCACCAAATTCAATTGTTTGCATAACAATACATCATAAAATCATAAGCCTAAAATTTCCAATCTTATACTACAAATCCCTAACATGCCAAAAACAAAGTGAATCAAGCAATCAAAAAAACCCATTTTCCATCACTTTCTGTCATTTTCCCATCAACCAAACAGGCAAAAATTCGAATTATGTGCTACTGATACACAATCACCAAAAATCAATTATTGGCATAACAATACATCATAAATCACAAGCCTAAAATATTCAATCTTATACTACAAATCAATAACCATAACATGACAAAAACAAAGCGAAAGGAGCAATTATCAAAACCAATTTTCCATCACTTACTGTAATTTTCCCATCAACCAAACAGGAAGAAAAAATCAAATTATGTGTCACTAAGACACAATCACCAAAATCAATTGTTTGTATAACAACACATCATAAAATCACAAGCCTTAAATTTCCAATCTTATAGTACAAATCCATAACCATAACACACCAAAAACAAAGCGAATCGAGCGAAGTAAACAGATCGATTATCACAGAAGATGGCATAAACCGATTGATCTATTTAAAGTACCTCCTCGGAATGAGATCGCCGGAACGATGACGGCGGCTGAGGTGCAAGTAACTGTGAGTCACTGCCACAGAGCTTCGTCTCAGTCGTCACGAAATGGAGGAGAAGCCATAAAACGACCGAGCATGAAATCGTTTCGCTTACTCAAACAGTTGGGCTGGGAATGAGCCTAATCGAGCTTCTATTTGCTAGGGATCGACTCGTGAAAATAAAAGATTCGGTTTGAACGAGCTTCTGCAACTAAAATGAAAAAAATAGACAAATTCGAGTTTGGCTCAACTTTAATTTGCTTAATTTTCAATACAAATTATCCACTCAAATTTAATATTATATTAAATATATAATTCATTAATTATTAAACGAGTTTGGCAGCTCGAGATTGGCTCGACTCGATTCAAATCATCTAATTTCATTATAAATATTTATTAAATGATATAAAATATATAAATAATTAAATACTAACGAGCTGACTCGCAAATCTATCAATCCTTAAGGGGCCAGACTCGAGCTCAACTCGTAGGGTTGTTCACGGTTCGGTTTACCTTTGAATCGAGCCAAGCAATTAGGTATTTAGTTTGGTTTTGAACATATCGATTTTGATTTTATTCGGTTTTTATGAACCGATTTTCATGAAATTCTCGTACTTTTTATAGTTTTGATTTATCGGTTTTCAGTTGAATTATTTTTAAACCAATTTTCATGAAATTATCACATTTTGGACCGGTCTTGACTTATTTACTGTTCGACAAATATTTTTATGCTTAACTAATAAAGATCAATGACTTCAAATGAGCCATTGTCCAAATCAATCGATTTTTGTTCGGTGTTTGTCAATTCCTATTTTATAAACTTAAACCGAACTAATAGAGTTCGATTCGTTTTTAACCGACTCAAGTCGGTTATGTTCGGATCAGTTTGGTCAGTTCGGTTATTTTTGGACAACTCTATCAACTCGTTCGTTAAACGATCCCAACCTTGAGCTCGAATTCAGCTCGAGCTCGATAATAACAAACCTGAACCGAACATTTAACAAATCGAGCTCGAGCAGCTCGTTAAAAGCTCAGCCCGTTTATAATCCTACTCAAACTGTGGGGTCCGGTTGGCCTCCATCGGTTTCGGGTCTGGAAAAAACCCATGTCACCATTTCTTCAACCTCCCATTTATCAGGTCCTTTGGTTACGATTCTTCTTCACTACCAGAGCAAAATCGCATCGCCGAGGTCGCAGAATCGCCTTCGTTAACATCGCCAATGGCTGCGATCTTAGCTCGTAAATCTTTCAATGCTCTTCGCGCTCGCCAGCTCGTAAGAATTCTTCTGCCCTAATTTTTTCCCCATTTACTTGTGTTCTGTTTGGTCACTGAGAAAGTGGAGGAAATGTGTTGGTAAAAATTTAACTTTAAATGCCTTATTGCTCAATTTGAACCGAAAATTCATGTATAAATGGCCTATTACCTTGATAAACCATCGGAAGAGCCGATTTTCTCTTGAATTGTTAGTGGATTGTATGGTTTTTTATAGCTTGAATACTGAATCCGTAGATGAAAATCATTAGGATCGTATTGATTAGATTTTTTCCAATTGGTGTTTGGATCGAAGTCTATGACAGTGAAAGGATTGTGGGAGCTTAATAATGTATCATGGTTGATTTAGGATGGTAATGTTGAAATATATTGAAGAGGTTGAGTCAGTGAAGTAAGTTCTTGCTATTTGTGCCTCGGGTTCAGATGATGATATTAGCCTTAAATTCTTTCATCAATATGATTTTTTAATTGTAGTAATGATATTGAACAAAACATACTTTATAGGAATGTAGCGGGATACATATCAGTGGTTGGATTTCATCATTATCTTCACTCACTATTATTGGTCATATCAACATTATCTCGATTGTTGATCTTGTTATTTGAGTTTTAGGCATTACCTTTTTTTTGCTTACTACTTTGTGCTTATTGAATGGGTATAATATGATGGTTCATTTTCTTGTAGGCGGTGTCCGGGCAAGGTTTGCAGGGTATGCAGAATTATGGGCTGCGGCTCAATGCTCACCTGTACAGCACCAAGAAAGGTGTGTATTTCCATCCACTTTTCGTGTAATCTAGCTTTAAATCAGATAACATTTTTGCATGACTATTTCATCACATTGTATAACTAAAGAATTGCATTGCGGATAAGCTCTTACCTCTTTTCTTTTTGAGTTTCGTATGATCAATATTTTATGGCATTCCTTGCCAGTGTTGAGACTTAAGATGTGAGTCGTGAATATTTTGTAATATTTCCCTATCGGTCTTTGTTGTCTATTACTATTAACTGTTATTGATGATAGAAAATAACATAGTATTTTCTCTACTAGTCTATGAGTAGTTCTGGATACTGGATAGTGGAAAGGATGGTGTTATATGTTAAATTATGTAATCTTAAGAACTTCATCTTCGTTATCCTATATGGATTTAATAATGTACTTTCAGATTTATCTGGAAAAAAACTTAGCCAACCTTGTCAATTGTAGGTTCCAAGCAATAGCTAATGGAACTTTGTTTGTTGTCAGACATTGTTCTACAGTATTTGTGATAGATACTTACAACATTTTTTTTGTGCAATCTGCAGAGGATGAAGAAAGGGAGCAACTTGCAAAGGAGATCTCAAAGGACTGGAGTTCTGGTATTTATTTGCTTACTTGTACAATTGTGCAGTTCTTAATTTGGTTGCGCTTAGTGTTTGCAACGAGTAAATTCTTAAGCATGTTGATTGATTGCAGTTTTTGAGCGGAGCATTAATACATTATTTCTAACTGAGATGGTTCGGGGTCTCATGCTGACACTCAAGTATTTCTTTGAACCAAAAGTTACTGTAAGTGTCTCCCTATACTAATATCTTCAGCTTAAGAATGTTATGTCTATGATTTTGAAAGCCTATTTTTTATTGTACAGATCAATTATCCATTTGAAAAGGGTCCTTTGAGCCCTCGATTTCGTGGTGAACATGCCCTCCGGCGATATCCAACCGGAGAGGAACGATGCATTGCCTGTAAACTTTGTGAAGCTGTAAGAACCGAATTTAATTTAATTTCGCATTGGTGAAGCCATTTTGTTTTTTAAAAAATGAAATTATGCAAAGCAGAATATGATGCTGACATAATATGATTTTTGTATGTATCAATCCTTTTGATAAAATCTGCTGCTTCTATATCATGCTAATTGCTGAGCCAAATGAATTGCTCATCATATTTAATAATCGGTATAAGGTGTTATAGTTGTACTTGTAGTTAAAGTTATAGACCTCTGAACTGGCAATGGGCTGTGCCAGGATGCCAGTTTGATCCTGGAAATTGTTATATGCAACTCATTGCTTTTCAAGTCCAAATCTGATAATGAATCGCAATGTATACACAAATGTGAAAACACATTATTATAGATGCTTTTATTTATGTCTTACGGACAATTTTGAGTTTGCAAATTGATTGTCAAAGTATCGGCTTTCTTCTTCTCCAACTTAGCCTTTTTCCAGTCAGTCGGAGTAGGCTCCATGAACCAGAAGCTTCATGGCACAAGGATGTGACATTGATTTTACGGCTGATCTGGCTGTCAAGGGCCTACCAACAACCCTCCTCCTTTATCCTGGCTTGAGACATGCAACCAAATGGTTGGCGGAGTTTGATTGTCAAAGTATTGATGGCCGACAATACCTTTGTCATATTTAGTCGTCCTTAGAACTATAAATAATTGTGTATATCGGTTTTGAGGGTTGTATGTTCCATGTATCTAATGGGGTAGTGGTTGTTTATCAGATATGCCCAGCTCAAGCAATCACAATAGAAGCTGAGGAACGAGAAGATGGAAGCCGTAGGACAACCAGGTAAAAAACCTCTGTCTCTGTCTCTGTCTCTGTCTCTGTCTCTATCTCTATCCCTCTCGCTCATTCTCTAATGAGGTGGTCATTCATCTCAGGTACGACATTGATATGACCAAGTGCATCTACTGTGGATTCTGCCAAGAGGCATGCCCAGTTGATGCCATTGTGGAAGGACCCAATTTCGAATTCGCGACTGAAACTCATGAGGTTAAATCCATCCATTTTCTGATTAAATCACAACTCACAAGTAGTTAATTGATACTTGCTGTGGAAATGATACTTCTTTGAGAAAGTGATCTAATATTTCTTTTTGCAGGAGCTCTTGTACGACAAGGAGAAGTTGCTCGAAAATGGAGATCGTTGGGAAACTGAGATTGCCGAGAACCTCAGGTCCGAGAGCCTGTATCGTTGAAATCATAGTGTATCAGTCTTTTCTCTCTATGCGACTTGGGTTTTTCTCGTCTTTCTTGAGCTATGTTAAAATAACGAAGATCTGTACAAAGGGGTCTTCAGAACATTTGTATTATGATATGTTTTGCTATTGAGTAATGCCTGTTCACGGATACATGTTTTTGCTTCCACAGTTTCAAGTTAATGAATCAACCATCATGATGAGACTGTACTTTTGGTTTTTATAATCACTTTCCTGTTTGCCATTTCTGCCCAAATTTACAGTTCTGAATTTATTATCTCAGGGTTACCTTTCGGATTGGGCCACTGATTATTAAGGATGACAACATGACGGATTTAGTGATTTGGTCAAATTGGAGATACTAGATTTTTGCAAAATTTAGATGGATTTGGGATGAATTCACCGATCCTGTCTCCTACCTTATTGAATCGGGATATTAAATTTTTTTTGGGTTCGAGATTTTTTGTCATCTCTATTGGTTAGTGATATGATGATGAGTTTCATTAATGCCGTCTAAAATAGTCAATGCCCTCGATTGGGGTAGGAATGGGGCGAGATTCCCCGTCCCTGTTATATTTAAAGTATACATTTAGTTATAACAATAAATGTATTTGATCAAAAATAATATTTTGAAACACACATTTTTATTGAAAGTAATGTTTTAAAGTAGAAATTTTATTAGAAAAGGGTATTTTTAATAACGTTTAGGTTTAGAAACCAGGATTCTCGTCCTGTCGAGGATGGAGATTCGGGCACAGAGAAAGAAATCCACTCCATCCCCTAATTTCGTGCTCCTGATATTCATGACCAGTATTTTAAAATTTCTCAATTTGTCCCAATTCCTTTGTAATTTTTGTCCTTTGTAATTTTTGATTTATAATTTTTTAATTTGATTTATTTTTCGTTTTTAAGTCCTCATTCAGTCTTCAAAATGTCTTCTTCGTCCGACCAGCGTTGTCGTCTAGCAATTTTTAGAACACTGTTCATGACGACAAAAAGACTGATCCTCAGAATGTATAGCCAATGAGCTAGCATTTGAAAGCCATAAAGCATTTTTGTTTACAAGGTCCTTGCACGAGGTATATACAGCAAGTTGGTTTCTACATACATAAAGTAGATATTCACAGCTTTTTGATTGAAAACCCTAGACCTCTCTCTCATCAGCACAATGGAGGAGGGGCATTGCATCAGAACACAACATAAACATCACTACTTAAAACTAAGGACATCGTTGTGCGGCAGTCCGGTGGCGCGGCGGAACCAAGTGTTAAACGCCATGACCAGATGTGGGCAATCGTCAACGTTACGAGTTGAGAAGCTGAGGCACTGCTGCAACAACAATTCCGCGTCAGCCATGGGAAGCGTGGAGATGATTCTCAGGAATGTCTCCTCCAGCTCCAGGTACAGCGATTTGTGGCTCGACAGCATTGGCGACACATTTTCTTTGCACACTGTCAAAACAGGAAGCCAATCTTTTACCAGTTTCATTCTTACCTGAAATAAGCAAATAACCAACACGTTCTGAGTTCAGATTCATAAAAACGGCATCAGTTCCCTAACAAATCAAATATATCCCGATATCTGATCTAACTCATTCAGGAGGATCACATGCATTGCAAATGTTACATTTCCTAATTCAAATGAAAGGCTAAATCATCTACCGACACTAAAGTGCTGCAAAATTACTCAATAAATGAAAACCATAAGCTTGAAAGCTCTCAACAAATATCCAAATAAGCTATAGCGTGTATGTATAGACCACAGCGGTGATCAAATTGTACACTAACATACTATCCTAGTTTTGAGCTTCAATCATATAATACAATACATATATAGGATAAGTTAAATGATTACTGTTCCGTCTTTGAGCTGTTTGCACAGTAATTGCTTAACCAGCATCATCAAAGGCATCTAATCTATATAAGTAAAACGAAAGAACAACAAAAGTTATTTCCTAGAGCCGATTTAGTTATTAACAATCCTTAGTTCCAAAAGTCATTTATTTCATATACGTATCTCTTGCATTTCAGCGTGAAGAACAAAAAAATTGTTTTGACCGGTATTCTTTTCATTGGAAGTTCTCTATACACTAAGAGGAAATCAAAATATAAAATGATTTAACTCTTTCATGATCCCAAGTATTTTGCTAAATAACATTTATCACAATTTTCTTCCAATGCATAACTGTCGTTTCTCTACAACAATATAATCCAAAATCCACCCTAGTTTGGCTGCAGAGAGATCAAAATACCAACAAGACAAATGCACCCCACAGAACCGGGAGACGAGTAATCCCAATATATATTTTCATAGGAAACTAGAATCGAAGATTCAAACTACAATCCCATCTTTGAGCATGAACACTCAAATCGAAGTTTCAAATTAACCCAACATGTTAGAATTGATTCCAGCTAAATCCTTCAAATCTAACTATCAACGTGCTATCTTAAAATTGTCCAACAAGTCCGTGTATAATGTTAGCATCTCCAAGTCGGCTACAAGTCAGTTTATAATGTAGAGAGATCAAAATTCCGACAAAACAAATGCACCAAGATGACAAATACCTACTTGCTAATCCTAAAACAGATTTTCATATGAAACTATAATCAAACAACGATTCCATCTTTGAGCATGAACACTCAAAATCAATGTTTCAAATTAACCCAATATGTTAGTATTGTTTCGAGCATCCACGTCATCCAAGTTCCACCTAAATCCTAAAATCTAAATCACTAAGGTGCTATCTTAAAATTGTTCAACAAGTCCGTGTATAATGCAGAGAGATCAAAATGCCGACAAAACCGAGATGACAAATACCTACTTGGTAATCCTAAAACAGATTTTCATACGAAACTATAATCAAACAATGATTCCATCTTTGAGCATGAACACTCAAAATCAACATTTCAAATTAACCCAACATGTTAGTATTAATTCTAGCATCCACATCATCCAAGTTCCACCTAAATCCTAAAATCTAAATCACTAAGGTGCTATCTTAAATTTGTCCAAGAAGTCTGTGTATGATGTTAGCATCTCCAAGTTAGCTACAAGCCCGTGTATAATGAAGAGAGATCAAAATGCCAACAAAACCGAGATGACAAATACCTACATAGTAATCCTAAAACAGATTTTCATATGAAACTATGATGAAACAATACAATTCTATTTCTATCTTTGAGCGTGAACACTCAAAATCAATATTTCAAATTAACCCAACACGTTAGTACTGATTACAGCATCCACATTATCCAAGTTCCACCTAAACCCAAAACTCTAATCACTAAGGCGCTATCTTAAAGTCGTTCAACAAGTCAGTGCACAATGTTCGCATATCTTCAGAAACAAAAACAGTAGCATACCTGTCTAGCGGCTAAAATGGTACCCGCCGCCACTGCATTGGCAAGCTTAGCTGTGCACCTGAGCACAACCGCGGGGAGCCCCGGAACAATGTTCCTCCAAGCATCATCCCGAAACGCCCTCTGCAGATCAGCAGTGAACGACGGCTGATCGCTCCACTCCTTCACCGCCGAATCCGCCACCCTCAGCTCGATCATCCTCTCGACCAGCCACAGCAAGTGCTTCCCGTTAGTCAGTGCCGTGTGCAGGTTCAGCCTCTGTATCGCCTCCGTCTCGTTGTGGTCACCCCTGAAGTCGGGGCTCGAGTACTCCTCCAGCGACTCCTTCACCACCTTCAGGCTCGCCTTGAAGGCCCTCTCCAGAACCCTCCTTGCCGACTCCCTCGACGAGAAATCCCTCAACAGCTTCGCCACGAACGCCTTCACGAAGGCCGTGTTCGGGTGGTTGTGGATCGCCGAGAGGATCAATCCGTGGAGCATTTCTTCGCACGAATCGATCTTCGAAGGCGAAACCCTAGCGAGGAGCTCGATCGATTCCTCCTCTTTCAGGAGAGGGACCAGATCCAGGATCCGATTCTCTTCCTCCTCCGTCCACGGCACGGCCTCGAGGAACCTCACGCAGGCCTTGACGCAGTCCTCGAAGAGGAGCTCGAGCGCGACGGGGAGGACCTCGATGGCGGAGGAAACGGTGCTCACGGCGGCGGAGAGATCGTCGCCGTCGGCGTAGAGGAGCTCGAGGACGGTGACGTAGGCGTCGATCGGTCCGGTGGCCGGGGTGGTCCGGAGGCTCAAGCGGACCGGCCGGTCGGGGCCGGTCGGGCCGTGCGGCTCCCACCGGCCGGAGAGTAGGGCAGCGAAGTACTTCGACCGCCGGAGAACCGAGGAGTGGAGGTGGATCTGGACGTCGTCGTTTTGTCCCTCCTCGCAAAACGACGACGCATCGGGATCGACGAAGAGGCGGAGGGTAACGTCAGCGGTGGCGGCGTCGTTGAAGATGGCTCCGCCGCGGCGGGGGGAGGCGGCGGGGAGAGGATCTATGGCGGCGGTTGTGGGGATCACGCGCCCGGAGGAGGTTGGGTACACGCGCGGTCTCTTCTTGGTTACGCTTCCTTGTATCATGACAGCGAGTCCCGGCAACGACGAGAGGTGGTTTTTGGATAAGGAGCGGATTTGGATTAGGCACGAGCGGAGTAATAATAATTATATAGTTAGTGAGTCGAGACGCGTGGCTGAAGGAGGTAGCGAGTACTCATTTTTACACTTTTTGTAATAAAATGGGCTCTATTGGGCTATTTGAGAGGTATGGCCCAGTTTTATCGTGGGTCATGCGCCATCATGTGAATTTAGTGATCTCATTTTTTTTTTTTTATTATTTTAAAAAAATTGGATCCTCATTAGGTTTGAGAACTTTTATTTTTACTTAACATGATAACGTAACGAGTTTAGTAATTTTCATCTCTTACCTTCTCGAATCGAATACATCAAAACTCTGTAGAATCTAGAATTTGTTATGCAATCTCTTGTTTTGGATATGACATTATCTATAAGTGTAAACTGGTGAGTAGCTCCAATCCAGCATTTCAATGTGTCACGGACCGAAAAAACGGGCCCGGATCCGTATATGTTCTCGACCGAGGATGGTCATCATGAATGTTATTGAGATGCGTTCGAATGGTTTCAGGCATATTTCTTGATGCATAAGCTCGTTGGGCTGGCCGGAAGGTCTAACTTGATTGGGCGTTGCGGCCCAATCAGGCTAAATGGCTCATTCTTAATGCGTCTCGTGCAAGATTTTCTAAGAAATTGATACTTGTCATTTTGTCGTATTGAAAAAACTGAATCCTAAATAACGTCTCTTATTTTTTCGTATAAAAAAAAATTAGGTCTTCGTCGAATTTTGAGAATTTTTGCCCCTTCTTAATATGGTGGTAAAAAGATTTTAGTGATTTTCATCTCCTGTCTTCTGGATTCGACGATATCAAATATCTTTGTTAAAAATTTTTTTACAATTTTTCGTCTATGTATCCGACACTGCCTATTAAGTGATGAGCAACTCCAATCCTCGTGGGTCATTTTCCATATTGGATAGCTCATTCCATCTCTCCCCATCTCACCACCATACACATTTTCACTCTTTTAGTGTCTCTCGTTAAGAAAAATATACGTTTCTCAAATAATGTTGACCATACTCAATTAAAATAGGACCGAGGCACACTCAATTACGGTGCACCGCACCTCACTCAATCTCTCATCAACGACAGATCTGAATCATCTGATCTGATCGTGCATTCACACCAACTCACAGCATCAGCCAATCAGATGCTCACAGCGCATAACGCCCAATACCCTATAACCGCACGCCACGTGTAATTTCCGAGCTGGATTAACCCAAACCCCGCGCAAAATCCAGATTATTCAATTTCAGTTAGCCATTTTTTCTTAATTAATTCTTTTTATTTGTACAGTTATTGAATTTTGTTTTCTTCCTTATTATAAACCTTTCGGCGTTTAAAAGCAAACACACCACAGAACCAGAGAGCCTTCATTTCAGATAAAAGCCTCATCAGTATTCAGTACAGAGACGGTCAGATCTGAGTTTGTTTCTCTCTGCAGAGACGACTCATCGAGCGTAGCTATGGACGAGGCGCTGGTGCGGAGGCTGGAGGCGGCAGTGGCGCGGCTCGAGTCGGCGACGGCGGGGCTCGAGGCCGGAGGAGGCGGCGGAGGAGACGACGGCGCGT
>JAYMTP010000255.1:0-39116 GCA_036897365.1 Geranium brycei | reverse complement strand
TATGTAGAAATGTTTATGGAGACCAATTATTTTGTTTCAAAGAGCTGACTTTTAAGGAAGACTTAAAGGTATTTATAAAAATCAAGTGAGATTATTACCATGTTTGGTTATAAGCAATTGGTAAAGATTTGATGATTGGCAGGTCAGGCGTGGGTTCGAATCTTGGTGCCAGGGGCAGGTGTTTTTTGCTTTGAATTTTTTAGTATAAAATTCTGAATATTCCAATACTTTGTTTATTAATATAAAACAATACAATAAGATTCCAAAAAGACTTCAAGACTGAGAAAGGCAGGTGGATTGAATCCCCTTAGCCACAGTGTTATGAACCGTAAAATTCAACCAAAAATTTTAAACATAATTTTGAAATAACTTTATACAGTAACACAAATTGATAAATACTTTCATTTATTACATTTTTTTTGAAAAAAGTCCTTATTGAAGAGAGGTGTATTCGAGGGCGGCTAAATGGGTGCTTTAGGTACAAATATAGAAACAACGGTTAATCAGTAAATTAAAAAATATAAATGGTGTATACATGAGATGATTCATTTAATAACATTAAGTATAATTATTTAAAACTTATTTTTGTTTGTCATTTAACATCAATGTGAGAGTAAACTCGTATTTTTATATTATTTTCTTTTATTTATCTTATTTAATTCGTATTTGACACCAGTAAAATTAATCATTTATTATTGAATGTATGATAATTATAATAGGATACAAAAGCCTCTATATATAGGCTGTTAAGTTATCAAGGTTCAAGACACACCCTTATGTAGAAGGGGACACATTATTGTCACTTGATTCCCACCGGGAGAGAGAGACCCAACAGAAGTTAAGAGAGAGGTCCAACAAAAGTTGGAAACAAATACAAGATATCGCAGCGTGACTCAAACTCAGGACCTTTGACCCCAAGTTCAAATGCTTAACCAATTGGTCAAACAAGCGTTGATTTTTATGATTTCATTAATAATTAAGTTTCAAAATTTCGTGAGTTAATTTCATAAATTCGTGAACTAAGTTTCATGGTTCATAATGGAATATAATTCATAGTTTCATTAGGCTAATTTCATGAATTAAGTTTCATAGTTTCGTAAAATAAATTTGAATAACCCAATGAAAATGTATACTCTCCATGAAATATGAATTCACTAATTTGGGAAATGAGAAATAGTCATAGCAATCAACCATCATCAAACAAAAGTACAACAAATTCATAGATTTCTATCATATTCAATACTCAAAAATTTTAAACTCTCAATAATAAGACTGTTTGTTGACTCTGGTAATAATATTTATAATTTTTAGTCAAATCTAAATTTTGATGGTTTTTAGAAATAGAATATTTAATTCGGGACAAATTTAAACTTTCTTCGACACAAAGTTTATGAAATCATCTTTATTAAATAATCCCTAAAATTTACAGCCGATAAATATAAGTAGCGATGCACTCAGTGAGAACCACAAGAGACGTGAGAATTATGAGAATTGATATAGGGGCGTCATGTGGCAAGGAGGCCGGTATCTATACTATAACTTAGAAAGGAAAATATTACCCTGTCGGGAGAGTTGTGTAACTAGAGATTGGAAAAAGAAAAAAACCGTGTATGTCAAGTCAGCACCACGTATTTGCGCCTGCCAGCTCAACGCACGCCACGTGACGCTCTCTCACATGTTCGCGCGATTCTCATGGTGTGGTGAGATTCTCACCTAATTGTGCCTCAATATAAGTATGCATCTTATATTAGGTAACAGAGTATGTCTTTTTTTTCGACGCAAAATTTATGAAATCCTCTTTGTCGACTAGTTTACAAAACTCAAAATTGATAAGTATGTGTGTACTTGTAAATTACCCAACTTTACGTTAGGCTGCTAAGAAATTGTGTACCTAACTTAATTGGTCGCCTAGGTGTACGTATTATTAGCATGTAAAAGATAAAATATCCGTATTTATTAGTGGTCATAGTGTCTACTGAGATTAATTTGAGTAAATAATTAAGCACAATCAATATTAAAACGTTTCCATTTTTTTAGTGCTAGCAGTTGCATGTACGTTTTAATTCATTGGTTTATTCCATAGATAATCGCATGATGAATTGGTAATGGTAAAATTGGGTTAGGTGATAACATTTTTTTTAAAATAATTAATAGTCTAACCTCACAGTTTTTATGGGAATTTTGATCAACCAAAAATTCAAGCACTAACAACAGTACATTTAAATATGAATTAAAATGCATTGACTCAACTCCCACCACACCTCATCAATTTGAGTAATTATCTAGACTTTAGCTGGAGATGAACATATATATATATATATATGAAGTGATTTACTCACAGATTAAATTATATCAATAGATTAATCCATAAAATAGTAACAGGTAACATTATTTTTATGTGGGTTTGACATATTTATGTCAATATAGAGGACCATTCTCGGAAAAACCATTTAATTATACAATGTGAATTAAAAACCAATTTCATTAACTAGGCCAATAAAATAAATATTTGAGATTAATATATATAATTAGTATTAAATTAATTGAATTAAATTCAAGTTTATTAAAATTATACATTTTTACCCAACTGAAAATGAGTTTGGTTGAGTGCATATATTGAGATAATTGAATCAATGAGATTATTTTTCAATACACATTCTTTGCAAAGAAAGTTATTAACGTATTTTTTATGGGATAACTACAGCTAGCTTCATTTTTCGAAACTATTTCTGCACTTAAATATGTCTAATACATTTTTATCTTATCATGTAATCCAAAAATTTTATTTACGTTTTTTTTCTTGTAAGTCACTACTGAATTTTGAATGCAGAGACGTTCCACTAGGTCAATGTATTGTAGCTGCAGACTGTGCTTGTGCGCTGTTATTACAGACTGTGCACTATGTTTATGTGCGCAGTCGAAACCTTGTAGCTGCGCTTTTTGACGTCCGCAACCATAACTAAAGTGTCAACGACGGACCTACCAATGTGTGCAGCCTTACCTACTGGTAGGGATGGGGACGTTGTTTATGTATGCTTCCTCTGTGCCAAATGGCCTAGTGTATACTTATAATTTTGCTTAAATTTGTAATGGTTAAATTAGGTGTACCTAATAACAGAAATAAAAAGTCAAATATACATAGGTGCAAAAGTTATTTCGACAAATATATGTAGTTGTAATTATCTTCTTCTTTTTATTCTAAGTTATTGATACCTTGTCTAATAGAACTCAGAAACTATATATTACAATTTATTTCAAAAATTGATGTAGGACAAGAAGCCCTGGTTTTTGGAAAAAAAGTTCATAATAAACAAGCTCTACAAAATTGACTTAATTGTAAGATTGATCAGTTATTCTACTTTTGTTACTAAATTGATTTTCCAAAATTTAAATTAGTTTATGCAAGAATAAGTTATTTCTATTTTAGACAATATTAGATTCTATTGATAATAAGTTTCTGTTCCATATTGTGGGGTTTAAATCCTGTAAGTAGAGATTTCAAGTTTATTTTATTGGTGGATTCCAATGTTGTTTCTTCAAGAACACGTTGGTGTTCTTGATTAGTTTGTTTAAGAACGTGTTAGTGCTCTTGGTTGAGGTTTTCCGGGGATTATTTGAAGTTGTAAATATGATATAAGACAAGAGTCCGTAACAATAATGTGACTTAAAATTCTTGAGGTATCTTTAAAAAATTTAAAATTCAGTATAGTGATGTTAGAAACCGTCAAATTTTGATACAGTAATTAACCCAAAATTATGTCAACAAATGATGAACAAGCGATTTCGGGATCACAATGGATGTGAAACCAATAGAATAAGAGATGGGGGATTTGTCCTAACCAATACATGTGATTTTTGCTAATCTTAGAATGACGATGATACGACAGAGTTCTTCAAAATAGGTGAGTGAAGGATCATAAGTATAGGGATCTCAAGATTGGGGCTAATATTTCATTATTTTATGGAGTATTTTCGAAAGAATTAATATTGGACTGTATTTCCAAACTACTGGATTGTTTATTTGGATATAATGAAATTCTTGAATATCAAACGAGTAAAACTTGTGACTTGTAAATTACAAAGTAGAGGTACAATTTAGCAGGAAAAAAAAATTACAAATCCATAGGCAACAGGTAGGAAATATCTCAATTTAGTAATGGAAGAGAATGAAAATTACGTTACACAATGCATTCCTTCCACCATATTGTAAGTATGTCATGTTCGGGCAATATCAAGGGCATTTCAAACTCATGAAGTTGTTCATGAATTATAATGTCGCTTTCATGAGACTAAACGAGATTGATGAATGCAAAAGATACAAAAAGAATTGTAAGAATCTCTTGAAAAAAGTTAATGCACCTGATATTTTTAAGTTGAAAGAGTAACCTCTAGTGTTTTGATGAATGTTTCACTACGAAACATATCATAAACGGTAATGATATTAGTCAAACAAAAGTTTTATTAATGTCTGCGATAGGTGATAGTGCCAAAAAAACTCATGAATTCGAACTAAATGTTGATAAATGTGTCAGTTATGTATATGACAAAAATACTTTAGATCGAAGTCTTATGTGAAAGTCAAGATATTGAAATTAAAGTATAACTTAATGTCGAACTAGTGAAGATTCTTAAAGCCACGAGGATGATTGTTCTTCTCGGGCATATTATTGTTATGAGAAGCAATTTTTTAACTCTAGACCTAAGTTTAGAGAGCTAATTTTAACAAGATCCTTAACCACCGGACCAATTTATGGTAGTGGTTTACTTTTTTTTTACACTTTCATTAAACCAAATTAGATGGGACAATCCCCTCATCCGTAGACCGAACTTACAGATACACTATTTTTTTTGTACAAAGAGTAACTTATAATCATTTGACACTCATGCTCACAAACAACACAATTATTCTTTTTGGAACGTGACGATGTTCTTATCTATCTTATGAAGATAAGTCCAGGTTTTTCTATGTTTATATGTGTTGCAGTATGTGTATATATAGCTAATTTATAATATAAAAAATATATAAATGGAAACACATAGAAATGTGAAGTTTCGCAAGCGTGCATGCATAGAAGACAAATTTAAACATCCTACGAACAAGTGCCGAACAATCGAATAAACCAACGCAACACTAAGTGACCTGACACTCATATGTCGGAAATAATATAAAATTCGTATTAAGGTTTCGATTACCGAAGAAAACGGAGAAAAATGGTCAACTCGTGATAGTGACACAAGCAAGCACTAACCAAACCTCCACGTAAAAATATAAAATATATATATGGAAATGGAAATGGAAATGGAATAGGGACTTCATAAAGATAATGGGAATGTAATACAATTCAAAGATGGGATAATTTAACTATATTATCGTTAATTATTTAATTAATTAACCACCATGTACTATGATGAAGTACCTCACTATCCTCTCCGATTCATCGTTGGCTTGTACGTATTATTTTACTTGAGTCTTGAGATAAGGTTTGCACTAAGTCGTAAATGCCAAAAATTAATTAATCCGCCCATGACATTGAAAAGTAGATAGATATAATTAATGTTAGAAATTACATTTTCATATTAGAAAATTATAAATATCATGCAAGGATTTTCAGTTTAACGTGAGTCGTATGGAAAGAATAAAAAATAATATATATATAGGAGACAAATCAAGTGAGAACCAAACCATTTTGTGAGAACGTGAAAACTGACTTTGGCCATTAAAAATAAGTGAATGTCCAACGAAAATAGGTGAATGTCCAAGACTTTGGCCATTGAAAATGAATGAATGTCCAACGATAATATGTGATTGTCCAGTGGTTCTCATGTTTTCACACCACAATTGGTTCTCAGCCGAATACTTTCCTATATATATATATATAACATATGTATAGGAGAAATCAAATACAAATTACAAACCGTCCAAACCAGTAGAACTTGATTGTGAACTGGTACATGCACAGTGTTCATTTAACATAATATGGAACACGACTCTCTCATTACACCTCTCCTCCAACATGATTCACTTGTAAGGTATAGTATGGAACCCGACTGTCTCGTTACACCTCTCCCCCAACAGGATTCACTGGTAGGGTATAGTATGAAACCCGACTGTCTCATTACACATCTCCCCCAACATGGTTCACTTATAAGGTATAGTATGGAACCCAACTGTCTCGTTACACATCTCCCACAACATGGTTCACTTATAAGGTATAGTATGGAACCTAACCCCCTCGTTACGATCGGGGATCTCGCAACAATAGTTAGAACCGGGTCAGCGAGGGTCCGGTTCCCCTCTCGTAACAGTTGGGGACATCGTTATATATTTCCTCCAAGGACGGTGCACACATGAGTGCAGTCTGGTGTAAACCTGGTAAAAACGCGATGTACATATGGTAGAACTTGAATGTGAAATGATATAAACATATTAGATTCGGTAGAAACACATAATGAACGTGGTGGAAAGTTGATGTCACGCGTCATGCGCTGATATAGTCTCGCAAGATGAGCGACTCCCAGCAAGTTCGGACAGTTCATATTTCTACTCCAGTTCAACTGAAATGCATCATGTATATAATGATGAACTTATTTTTGGCTTTGAGAGTTTACAAAATTAGGTATCAGATTAACTATATTAAACCAAAATCAAGATAAACATTTTGGGATAAAATCCTCATTATTTAAATTAGAAATCCAATTTCTAAGCACACCCACAATATTTATAAGATATTTATTTCTCGCGGGTGATAATTTATCGTAAAATAAAGTGAGATGATGCATGATCACACACCACAAACTAAATTCTCCACTTACTTAATTCTTTTTTAGGAATATATTAACATTGAGGACAGGAGTCATTATCTTTAAAAAAAATGTTCTAGTGACAGGACATGTATCATTAATGTGTCCCATAATGATGCCACCGTAAGCTAATCACCTCTCATTAAACAAAAACATTGCTATTTCTATTTTTATAAACTAATTATTTTTGTCATAACATTATCTCTAATTTAATATGCATATCACTACATGGTTTCCATTTATTTGGAATAACGATCGAATTTGCAAACTAACTTGTCAAGTCAAAGTTAGTTGTGATATTCAGCACTAGAAAATGATTAGTAAACTTAACAAGAAATTTACTTATTTATTTTAATATTACTCTTAAATTTAAGTCGGTTGAGAAATTGAATTAAGGTTAATTTGTTTTTTAACAATTGGCCATCCTCAACTTTTGATAAATGCTAATATACTTTGAGAGCGCATAATCAAAACTAGTGTATAGAAGTAGTGATTTTTTCAGGAAAAATCACTAAACTGTTTAATCTTTAACTATTGATCATGCTTGAGTCAAGCAAGTGATTTTGAGAAAAATCAATAAACCCTTCAATGTTTTGAACATTTTAAATAATTGAAAATCACTAACTGATCATTTAATCTTTGAATTTTGTTATTATGAAAAACTTAGATTGTAACTTTAAATTTGAATTTGAATCATAAATCAATATGAAAATTTCAACTTTGAAAATATGAACTTTTCTATGCTCAAGACAGGAAACGAATAGAACCCGAATTCAACCAAAAATTTAACTAAGAATCGAACTTCGCTCTACCATGTTTAATTAGATTATCTCATATTATTAGACATATCTCTTTATATATACATAAAACTAACAAATACAATAAAAAATAATAGACCTAAACTTGGAAAGAAACCCAAGATTTAATAGAAAATGTACCAATTTGTTCTTTATAACATGCATTTATGAATTTGGAATCATTTTTTACTTCTGTCATTGTATATTAAAGGAATAAATAAATGACCTTCTATACTATTACATATATATTCCTAGTGCTACAAAAACATTTCATATGCCAACTTTCACAAAGAGATAGCTGGATTCTCATAACTTTCCTACACCATTGTCATGATTATTCCTTGTCAATGGTTTAACCAAATTCTTGATTCCGCTATAAATATAGAGTGCGTTTACTTTTGATATAACATATTATTCAACCCAACATCTATCTTCTTTATGATTCACAAGCAAGTGACTCCCATGTGCTTAATCAATCCCAAATGTATTGATATTAAAAACACCAACTTTCAAATAAAACAATCGAAAAATGAGCCGGGAAAGTGCAGTGGTACAAAAAAACTCCATTTGACAAGTGATCAAAAGTTCAAACTAATTTGTTTTTATATGAAAATTGGGTTTGGGTAGAATTTATAAGTTTGGGTGGGCTGGCCTTCAGGCCTTATAAGAAATAGTCAGGAACTACAAAAAAATGAATAAATGAGTTTATGAAAATTCAATAGGGTCAAATGCTTAGAATTTGAAATTAATTATCAGAATTCAACCCAATGTACACTATTGTTTTAAAATTATAAATAATTATTAATTTATCCTCTCTATATAGTATTATTTGGTCAGTTTTATCAATTTAATGACTGAACCAGAAAAGGAAAGAAGTTAAATAGGATATATTATCAACCCAACTCACCCCACTAATTACACCTTTCCATTATCAAAATACTATATTCGTTGAGTTCTCAATTCCTATTAAATTATTAATTAATTAATCAATGCTCTTCCCCCAAATATTATTAATACACCCCCAACCCACAAGCCATCTTCATTTCCAAATCTCAAACACTTCTCAAAAACTCCAAAGCAACCACAAACATGGCAAATAAGGTTCATCCCCAAACACTCATAACCTCCCCAATCCACAACAACAAGAACAAGAACAGCACAAGTAGTTATGAATCAGACAAGAGAGAAACATTCACAATATGGATGAAGTCACTAGTGTACCATGGCTATGGCTGCACCGTCTACAACTCCAATGGCGACGTCGTTTATCGCGTCGATAACTATGGAAACAAAGGCTGCAATGAGGTTCACCTCATGGATCTCCATGGCAAAGCTCTCTTCACCTTGCGCCGCAAGGTACCTTACTATTTCTATTTTAATTTCAAAATTATCCTGACCTGTCCAATTAATCGTCTGTTAATTTTCAATTGATACATGAACATGATTAGTTTTCAGAAGTTCACCTCCACCCAACTGCTAGCGCCTAACATTTTCAACACACTGAAAAAAAAATTTACTTCTGTTATAAACAGATTCCTATTAATATTCGAAAGGTGTTCATTTGACCAGTGAGCACCTTATGATTATTCATTTCTCTAACTTTATCACAAATCTGAAGTGGGTTTTATCTAATTTGAAGTGAAGTTTATCGCAAGTCTGCCTGACTAGCGCCTAACGTTTTTTAGATTACAAGAAAATTCTACTTCTGCCCCTAAACCCCACTTAACCTGGTCAAATACCAACTAAAATTCAAATTTCCGGCCTCTTACTAGATAAGATGTTCATTTGACCCCCAGGTCAACGATTATTCGTTTCTCCAATTCTATCACAAATCTGAAGTGGGTTTTCTCTAACCTTGCCAAATTGAATATGTTTTTTCCAGATGGTACAATTTTTTGGGCACACATGGTATGGCTTCAAGAACAGCATCGGCGCGAGGAAGGAGAGGCCATGGTTCAAGGCCAGAAAACTGTGCAGGATCGTCAGGAGAGGCTCAAAATCAACATGCCAAGTCTCATTGGGATTGGGGAGTGAGATCGAGAGCTACAGGATAGTGAAAGAGAGTGGAAAACCAGAGTTCATCATAGTGGACCGAGACAGTAACATTGTTGCAGAAGTGAAGCAGAAGAGATCGAGCTCCGGAGTTGTTCTGGGAGAGGATGTTTTGACCATGGAGGTGAGGCCCAAAACTGACCAATCATTTGTCATGGCTCTTGTCACTGTCTTTGGTCTCATTCACCATAAGATGTAAAAATGTACAGAAACTCCATCTCCATGGCATTAATTACTTGTAATTTATAGTGATACACAGTTTCTTTCGAGTATGGGTTGATACATTTTCATGATCCATCCTGGGAACAATGTTTTGTTTTGTAAAGCTGTTGTGAGCCCAATACACAATGTATATAGACATAGTTTTTTTTTATGAATTCAAATATCTGATTTTGTTGATGTTTATGTTTATGGTGTCATTATTAATTTTTTTTGTCTGTGTAGTGAATTTATTCTGGGAAGGAAAATGGGTGCAGCCTTTAATTCAGTGGCAGACAAATGGAATTAAATTAAGCATGATGATTAATTAGGAATGATTATTACAATAAGTGCTTCGGCTTCACATTAGTTTTCAAATTAGAGGATTCCTAATGGCCAATGGGTCTTCATCATTTCAACTTTTTACTCATTTAATGTTTTTCAATTGGTTGAATACGGATGCACTCAGCTACAAACTCTAGTCGAGTGTGACTTATAGACGGTGTCAAATCAACGTGCCTCTCTATAATAATAGTGTTAATTGCTAATTTGACGCTTGATAGTTATATTTTAATTATACATTGTTATTAACTCGATAACTATCATAATTCGATTTATTATCCAAGATCTATGATAATTCAATTTATTAATCAAGCATCTACGATAATTCAATTTACCAACTCAATAACTAACTTTGGGATAGTTTAATTTGCATTCGTTGCACTATTTGCATAATAGTTAAAGATTTTGTCTGATTTCTCTAATGTGTAAAAACGAACGACTTTGTACCAAAACAGTCAAGACAGTATACCAAAATACTCAAACAGACAAGATTTTATACTATCGTACTTATAAATTTAATCAGTGCAATTATAAGTAATCAGGATAATTTTTATATTATTTAACTTATTGATAATACTTATAGATATGGTAATTATTAAATTGATAACATGTAATTATGACGGTGGCGGCGGAGGAAGGTTCAACGACCGACATCGGTGCAGATGGTGAAGGGAGGAGATAGATGAAGGAGAGAGAGAGAGGTCATATAACACATTTTGAAAATTTAACACCGAAAATTGCATTTTGGTCTTTTTAACATCAACTTTTTACAGATGTTGACGAAAATGCTAATGGTGAGAAAAATACAAATCTACCAAAAAATGCGTTGTTAAAAAAAGTTTAAGAGTAGTTATCTGATACTCAGTCCATTTTAGGTGTATGCATATGAAATTTTGTCACGGTCTGTGCCGCCACAGTTCTAGTTGGTTTTAATTGGGCCCTACAGAGTCGGGGCTGTACCACTAAAGATGCTTTAATGGGCCTCATGATTTGGTTGGGTTAAAGTTAAAAGCAGCCCGGCCCATGCACCTCTTGGTCGAAGAGTACAAGACACGACACGACACGACACTATAATCAATAATATCATTCGGGGTTTTGGATTTTTATTTTTGTCTTGCACAAATTATTTTTTGAATCATCACAAATAATTTATTTAGTTGCAGGCATTGAGATGATTTAAATATAGGGCACGATGTGAGAGGGACAAGCGTGTGGGGCTCATTATTTTTGTCGATTTAATAACATAAATCGAATAAAATAGTTTGAGGTGTTGTTAGGTGAAGACTAAAGAGATTGAGTTACAAATTATTTGTCACTTGCTCATAACTTAAATGAATAAATTCACTAGCTATCAATACTAAATTATGCAAATGAGGAATCTAAATCTTGTTTATTAGTTCATGTGATTAAGAACTTTAATATAAACAAAACTAAAATTAGACAATGATTAGTCACTTACTTACACTACATTTCTTACTTACACTACCACTACCCGAGTTCTCCCAAGAAAATATGGACTACATTAAAGGTGAAATATAAGAACGAAAGAAAGAGGTACTGTCAAATTTCTTGCAATGGAGTATTTCGAGTATTTTTTTTATGACTAAGGATATAACAACTATAATGGATCAAGTTCATGAACTTCAAATTCTAACCGGTCATACCAATCGTATTTCATATCATGGTTCGGTCCTTTTGCACATTAAATCTGTTAGATTAACATAAGTTACCTTAATTGTAACTTAAAAATACTTGGAGTACTAATAACAAAATTTTCAAACTTAGTGAATACACTAGATACTGTACCACATTGGCTCATACTCTATTCGAATATAATACAAATATATGTCAATACATTCATACATTTCTTCTATAATCCATCTATGTGAGATAAAGCATATCTTACAAACTTAAATGTTCAACACACCACTTATACAATTGTCTAACCCAAATTTTAAAATATTGATTAATTATACAAGGACAAAGTACATGTTAAACTATCAATAGGAAATAATAAATACGCTTAAAACTGTATAAAAAAATAGGGGATATGAAAAGCATGTTCTTAACACTAAAATTATTCAAAATAGGAAAACGATTCAAAATACTTCAAGAACACATGTGCCCTACTTATTATCTTCGTTTAAAATAAAATTTCGCGTTTAACACAAAAATAGAGAAAAATAAGAATCATGCAGACATTTTATATACAAGCAAGAAGAAAATAAACTTTCTTGTGTTGAAGATCAGACCATTCTTCAACTGTTGCTGACTTCATTTATGTGTCTTACCAAAACACGCTCAAACCGATCAATTATTGTATACAATAAACCCACATGTCTAAAATGTGATCAAAACTAAAATATATATTATTATACACAACTCCTGATCTGATCTTGGGTTTCACAAAAGTCACAAATACCCTCATTTGACTCAATTTCACCAAGTATTAGGGGGTACTTTGAACCCGAAACTGGAGACCAAACCGGAATTGAAGATCTAGAAATTGCGGGTAACGATTTTGGTTTTGTCATAGATTTTTGGTTTGGTTCCGGTTCTTAAAATATAGAACCGGTGGGTACTCAGGACCGGAACGGTTCCCTAAACATTTATCGAACCGCCATCAATTTATATAAAACATGGTGATAGAGTACGTGAACCGAAGAATGAAGTGAGGAAGATACATTACTTATCTTTTATTAGTATTTTATTTGCGAACTTTATAATTCGATAGAGTTGTAATAATTATAAATTTCATGTTTTTGTCTAAAAATCGAGATCAAAATCATTTAATTCAGACTTTAAACCGCATAATTAACAAAAAATGAAGAAGCGACTAGTTCTAGCAGGTAGATCCGGGAAACAAACCGGGGGAGCGGGTCCAGAAACAAACCGGACCATTATGTAATGGTTCCGATTCTGGTCTTAAAAGTTGAGAACCGGAGAGTCTGGTCTGGTTCTTGACCGGTTCAATCCGGTTCTGAACCCATGCCCACCCCTACTAAGTACCATTTTATGCCATCTCCTCTGCAACGCTGATCTGTCACCGCTCAAGAATCAATCCTCAAAACCATTTTTTAACGTTAAGCTTTATTCTTTATTATTTGGGTATGATCTTTTTGAAGATACCCACATTTTCATTTCATTACTTATTATGTTTTTACGGTTCCAAACTTCCAGGTAGCTTCAGCACCCAATTTCTAGGAACATAAATACCAAATAGCTCAGCTACTTGGTCCTAACATCATCACATTCATCATTTATCATATAGCTTCTCTTCTCAATGGCTAAGATTTACCCTCAAGAACCCATTTGCTCTTCTTCTTCTCCATCATGTGTGAGATCAGATCAGAGAGAAACATACACAGTGTGGATGAAATCACTGGTGTGCCACACCAATGGCTGCACCGCCTACGATTCAAAGGGTCGCCTCGTTTATAGAGTTGAGAACTACGACGACAAGTCAAGCAATGAAGTGCATCTCATGGACGTTGCAGGCAAACTTGTATGCACTATACGCCGCAAGGTACGTATACTGATAGAAATAATGCAGAGAATAATATTACTGATCTCGATCTTATTTTGTTACTCCGTGTGCATTACACTAGAAGAGAACCCTGTAGATCAGACTAATAATATTGCGAAATCCTAAATAATAAACCTAAACTATAATTTGCTGTTTTTTTTCTTCAGAAATTCCAAGTTTTGGGGAGGTGGGATGGGTACAGATGTGGCAGAGACAAGGAGATGAAATGGTTTCAAGTGAAGAAATATTGCAGGCTTGTAATGGGAGATCTGGCTTGTGAAGTTACTGTCGGGAGCGATAAGTATTGGATCGTTAGATCGCCTTCTGCTGGTTTTTCAGCATTCAAGATTGTCAACATTGATGGAGATGTTGTTGCAGAGGTGAGTCATAGTTGCATTCTATGTATATTGCTGTTGCATTGAGTTTGAGTTGGAAATTAGACTGATAATGATATGGGTTTAATTTGTGCAGGTGAAGCCAAAACAATCATCATCTGGAGTTGCATTAGGAGGTGATGTGTTTGCTTTGGTGGTGGAGCCTAATGTTGATTGCTCCTTGGTCATGGCTCTGGTGACTGTGAATGGATTGATCAATCATAAACTGTGAAGGGAACATGTTCTTGACCCACAAGTTTTTTTTGGATTTTCATGGATAGTTTTAGCTTTTAGTTTTGCAGAGAAGAGGGGTTGTTTTTTTGAGATAATTGTTTTGAGGTAGCATTGTTCATAGAACACAAACTTGTAAACAAACATTGTCTTTTGCAGAATTCCTTATAAAAATGCAAATATTGCTTCTTTTTCTTGTTTAATCACTTATTTCAGATCAAGCTCACACATGCAAATGGCCATTTTAGACCCAAAACTGGTTATCAAATTATAACCGGAGAACCATGAACTGTGAGTAACGGTTTCGATTCTGGTTTTAAAATTGAAAGAAACATATAATTCCAGTTCAGTTTCGATTCTTAAAATACAGAACTGTCAAGACCCGTGAAATTCAAATTCAGTTTTCATATTTGATTTATTTGCAAACTTTATAATTCGACTGAGTTGTAATAATGAAGTCTTTTAACGTTTGATTTTCGTTACAACTTTTCATAATTACAAATTTAAGTTTTTTTCTAAAGTCGGGATCAAAATTGTCTAATTCAGATCATAAACTGTATAATTAACAAAAATTAATAATCAACCGATTTTAATGGATATAATTGGAAAACCAAACCGGCCCTTCATGTAATGGTTCCAGACCCGTGCCAAACCCTATGCAACTTGCAAACATATACGTGGAAGCCAAAACACACAAAAATTCTCTATTTTTTTCTTGTGAAAGAGCATAGTTCAGCAGACAAAAAGCATCAACTTCCACCACCAGAAGAGTAATTTAATATCCAGAAAATCTGCATGAATCAATCTCATTTCCTGTGCTTTCTAGCTACCGCCATGTTAAAAAAACATATAAAGCACATGCAACTGGGGATTTATGCCAGTTTTTATATTAGCATTAGGTAATCTTATTGACTATGTACCATTTTCTTCTTCTAGTTTGTTCTCACACATATTGTTTAACATAAACAATGCCTGAAGCTCAACATAATGTGTGAAATTACACAATAAGTCATAGATTATCACCTAAACTACTAGTAAACAAGCAGCCCTTCAGCCTCATATGGGTGAATATAAAATTCTCCAATTATATGAATCTAGTTATTAGTTAATGGTGGCTCGTGTTTATTTACATAATAAAATCAAACACAAACTACTACAGTATGTATATATTTCCAACCTTTATTTTTTCAGTAGAAAATTTAATGTTTCAACAGAAGCAAATAACGAGCTCCATGATACAAATGTAAACAAAGCAAAAGTAACCCTTGATCTTCCCATTTCATTAACACAGGTCAATAGTGGTCTGTTTTTGACCCTTGATAGAATAAGAAAAGAATTCAGACAAAAACAATTCTCATCCATCCTTCCATGTGGTTTCATGTTCATGCATCCTTGTATATGTTCAGTGTGTATGTAAGAATATATCCCTTTTTTGTCAAAAGAGCATCTATACCTCAACAACGTTCAAATTAGTCCAACAATCTCAACATTTATAATCTGAAACAGAGAAATAAATGAAATGAAATGAATATGTTAATGATAAAACTGTCAAATACATCACAACAAGCTCTAGAAGATACAGTAAGAAGACAGATCTGACCATGTACTAACACTAAACACCTTAGATCATGTGATACCGAAGGAGCAGAAACATGTAGAATTTCCACAAGAGGGGAAAACAACGGGGAAAAACTCTTACCAGTATACATATTAACTTAGTTCACTCTGATATAGTTAGGGTCTGAGTTCATCTGTATCAGTAACTCCAGCTACATTAACTATACATAGTATATAGATTTCATTATGGGAAATAAGGATTACTTACTCTTATTTGCATTCTTAAGGTTGCGTACAGTCATTACGAGCTGTTGCCTTTCGCCTTCTACCTCGGCAAACTTGAGACTTATTTCTGAATACCTCTCTTGCATCTCCTTCAGCTCACTTTCCATTGAGTTGTTCCTCTCCTTCAATGATGTCAACTCGGTCAACACCTCATCCGGCAAAGTTCTGCCATTAGATGTAATTTTGCCTGTTTCTCCCTCTACCTGTATCCCAAAATCATACACAAGTAATTGAGTATTGCACCATTCTTAGGCATAAAAGAAGCGAAAATATTAGCAAAATTAGAGAAACAAATTATGTCTAGTTCTGACAGACACTCATTCCCCTCCAAAGGGTATTTCAACAAATAATTTTGAATGTCATTTAATCTAAACAATGTAATAATTGTAATTTCAGATGACATGGCATATGAAATACTGCTAACCTTTTCTGATGGTTGGGCACATGATTTAGAGCTATTCTGATTGAGCTCTTTCGTGGTGATCTCCAACTCTTCAATTTTCTTCTGGAGATCCTTTTCCTTCTCCAGAAACAAACTTGTTGAGGTTTCTAAAGCAGCTTCCTTTGAATTTATTTGTCCCTATAAAAGTAAATCATCATTGTGAAAAAGTTTTTACAATCTTGTGTCGAAATAAATAAGTCTCAAAATTTACATGCTGTAAAGTGGAGTTAATTTACCTGAAGCGATTTAATTCTCTCCCTCATATTTTCGACCTCCTTCAAGTTGTGAGGTTCTGGTAGAGCTTTGCTGTTTTCTCCCTCTTCTGCTTGTTGAGCAAGGAGATCATTCTCTGTTGCAAAACTCTCAACCTGAGCTTTAAGGACTAGGATCTCCTGGGAAAGAGCTCCGTCAACTTCTTCCTCGTGTTTTATTTGACTTTCCAGCTGCTTGCACTTATTGTCATTCTCCAACAACATCTTGGTCCTTAAATCTAGTAGGTTCGAAAGCTCGAGCAGTTTTATCTCATACTCATCTCTAGTTGTGGAAAGCTCTTCATTAGCTGTCCGAAGCATTTCTTCCAGTTGAGTTTTCTGCATACGCAGCTCACCAGCTTCTGTAAGGGCTTTCATAGCCACCTTCTCGTTTGCTTCAAAAGTAGAGGCCATTTGTGTGGAGAGGCTCCGGAATTCCTCCTGGATCCTCTCCGCTGCATTAGCATTCTTCCATCTTGTTTTCCGCAGGGTTTCCTCTGCTCGGATAGCTCTTTGCTCTTGCTCAACTTTGGCAAGCATTAAAGCTTCCACATCAACTTCAAATCCTCGCGCTTGCTTCTCCAGCTCTTCCTCCAGGCCCTCTATACGGGCTTCAAGTTTATCTATAGTGGCTAAAGAGTCTGAGAATTCATTTGATTTCTTCTGGAGTTCCTTTTCCAGACTCTCAACCTTGCTTTCAAGTTCATTTACATTAACAAAAGAACTCGAGCATTCGTATTGCATCTTGAGTTGTTCTTGCAGGGCGCTTTGCTCCAGTTTGTATGACATATTATGGTTTTCCTGTTTAAGAATCTCGTAGTCAAGTGCAAGGTGCTCCATCTGCATCTCTAATTCATCTTTATCTCTCCTGTAGATCTCTAGTTCGTTACAGAGGTCTACGATCTTCTGCTCCAGCATGTAAGCTTCCTTGGCATCCTTGTGCTCCTTAACAATCTCTTCCAGTGCCTTCTGCTCTTCATCATCATCCGTCTCGCATTTTGAGAAAACCCCCTTCAACTCTTCCGGATTCTCGTGAAAACCCGATCCATTCCAAAAATCTGAGATTTCTCTGTCCTTCTGCTCCAACATTTCATCTAGTTCACGTACAGCAAGGATCAACTCTGCATTCGACTCCTGTGTCTTCTGAAGTTGGATCCTGAGACTGGCATTCTGGTCCTTCTCATGATTGAGTTCTTGTCTAGTCTCTTCGAGAAGAGCCCGTACGTCTCCGTCGCCACCCTCAGCTTGCAACTTGTTTATAGCTTTTGTGTCATCGCCACATTTCTGAAATGCCTTGAGTTTTTCGCATTCCACCTCGAGAGCATTTCTCTCCTCTTTCAAGCTAACAACTTCTCTAGAGAGATCCTGCCCCCTTTTGCTCTCTTTCACAATTTGCTTCCTGAGAGTCTGCAATTCCAGTTCCGTCACATCAGCTTGCCTTGCCAAAACAACAAGCTCAGCCTTTAGCTTTTCAACCTCATCATCTGAAGACTGTTCACAACTCTCTTGTCCGCAAGTATCTTGAGGACTATGCATGGAGTCATCTGTACTGATTCTGGGATCAGAACCGTCTGACGACACCCATTGTGATTTCTGGTGCTCTTCCATTGGCTCACTATCCTCTAAGCGGCCAAGAGATGACAGGGTGCTGGCTGGATCAGGCTGGATGCTGTTTCTCAGTGCAAGTTCCAGTGGAGTGTTGAGTCCAGAGCTGGTATCGGAACTTGACAATGTAACATCAGATCCACTATATGCTCTGCGGTTGCCATTTAACTCATTGTTGTGGGTAGTTTTGCTAAATGGATCATCCTGTGAAACAGTATTGAAGATACACAAGGAATTAACACCAACCATTCATATCACAGTATTGGTAGAACAAATAAAACGATAAATGAACCAAAAGTAGAAAAAAATCAAGATATGTTATCGGCCTAGGCTAAATAAACCTTACTTCTGTACAGTTGCTCCCGATTCTATCATCCATGTCGCCAAGGCTGAAATGGCTCCTCAAGCTCCTATTCCGTGATCTGACTTTTACTTCTTGGGTTTCTTCCACCTCTCTACAAAGGTTCCCAACCACACTTCTAGATTTGTAAAAAAGCAATCATAGAGCTTCGAAGAGTAAATTAACCTTGTGCGTTATGTATCCTTACCTTTCATTGGCATTGTTCTGCAGCCTACAAATCAAAACCTATTCAAAAAAACAGATAGAGTCAAGGGTCTTGCGACTTGTGGGAACATTGAAAATCAAAGAATCGTTATCTATAAAGTATATATGATAGAGAATACCGACATGTAAAACCGTATCTGAATTCTTAAGGGGAAGAGAGAGCGTGGAAGGCTTAGTTGCTTCTGCATAATCCGAAAAATCAATCGTGACTTCCCCAATGGGACTGGCTTTAGATGATCCCTACAACAACCCACAAATTACATCTCACATACAATTCACAAGGAACAACACAACTATAATAAACAGCATTGTGCTCCAACACTCACAGACGAGACGATGAAATGGTAGATTTTCTCATTGATCTTGCCAGTTTTTGGGTCCCGAACAAATTTAACAGTTTCATATACCGGATTTTCCCACCGGCATGTTCCATCTCGAACAAGAGCCTTCTGTAACCTCAATGTCGGTTTCCCCACATCAGCAGGAACCAAAGATACCGTCAACGCGTCAACACCTAGCTGTAACACCTGAAATCATCATACAGATTACAGAACCTGCTCAGTTCTCCACTTTACAATTTACTTTCACCATATGGCCCAAAACAATGGGTACCATAATCAGATTCAGACTTTTGGTTGCATAAACCAACAAAAAAGAGGAATTTTCCAGTATTTTGTTGTGGCTCACTGGCTTTGTCTCAAGACTCACATTAAGCTGTTTGGTTACAAAAGAAAACGACTGAATTAGAAACACAGAACACAACAGAAATTTCTGCATTTTTTTATCTCAGTGGTCCCTTGCCTAAATACAACCGAGAAGCTCAACCCAATAGTTAACTTCCATTTCTTCCCTGTGCCTTGAAAAAACTAGTAACGCCCAAAATCTAAGGGAAGTTCACTTTCTTTCCCTCATCCCACATTTTCTCGGAAGCCAAACACAAATCTAAAGGAAACAAAAAATCAAAACCACATATGAGATGCGAAATCAGATTGAGAACCAAGAAAGCGACACAGTACCTGAGTGGCGTGGAGCTGCAATTTGAACACCTCCTTGATCCTGATCTTCTCCCCCCTCCACCTCGCCGACCTGAACATCCTCGCCGGAACTCCGCCGGAAACCTCCGTGCCTCACCTCCTCTCCGTCAAAAACCGCCGGAAAACCAACATCTCCGGCACCAGCCCGTCTAATGCGGAGGAAGTGACCGTTGCTACGGAGAGAACCGAGTTGACACACCGAATTAAAGCGCTTCGACTCAGTGGTGAGTCGAGTCGAGTTGAGTAAGCGAGATCTGAGAATGTTTCTGTTTGGCTCGGTGTGGTTGTGAATGTGATCGCTCTCTCTCTCTCTCTCTCTCTCTGTATGTACTGCAACAGTCTCTCATCTCGTGAAACGACACATGGCCTTTTAGTTTCTTTTCAATTTTTTTTTAGCTTTTGTAAATAGAAATTGAAAGAGAAGTTTCCCTATGTGTGGAGATGATTAAATAGCGAGTACAGTATTAAGTAAAAAATAAAGCGTTTATTATTTAGAGCAATTGAGATTGTATAATTAAATTTGAGTTGGCTCGAATTGTTTTAGATAAGTTCGAGTTCGGCTCGATTCAGTTCACTTAATTTTTAATATAAATATTCATAAAATACTAAACGAGTCAGCTCAAGATCGGCTCAACCTGAATCGTCTAATTTAATTAAAATATTCACTAAAAATTTAAAAATATATTAATAAAAATTTGTAATTGATTAAATATTAAATGAACCAGCTCATTATCGAGTCTTAAAAAGTGTTAAGTTTGAACTCATTTCGTTTATTAAACAAGTCTAATTTTAAGTTCGATTATAACAAATTTGAATCAAATATTTAATGACTCGAGTTTGATTATAACGAGTATGGACCCAGAATATTTAAGTGAGATTTATCTCATATGGTGTAGCTGGAGACGAGGGTGCACTACTCGGTACATAAATAGCATTTATAGGGTCTAATAGTCAAGCAGAAGAAGGAAATAAATAATTAAAAAATGGCAGCTCATAGAGAAATAAATAAAATAAGATAATACTTGTGGAAATCAGTGGGCTTATACAATATTTATGAGACTCTGTATAGGATGCTGAAATCGACAAAAATAAATAAATATAGTCACGAGAGATAAGCATGAATAATTTGCATATGCCATAAAAATATTTTGGCCATTAATTACAGGATTCTTTAGTCTTGACTCTCGAAGAACACGATCCACTTGTAAAAATGATCTCTCGTTTAATAATCACATTATTATTATATTAATTAATACAATCCATGAATTATTAATAAAAAGTTAAATATAAAATTAATGAGAGGCAAAAAAAGTCAATAATGAAACAAATACATCGTCTAGGCTCTGAATATTCGACGAGTGCTATAAGATTTCGGCTTAAAAGCTAAATGCGGGCTTAAAAATTACGGATCCTTGAGAAAAAATTGAATCAATATATCGAATAAAACTTGAGAAACAATTTGGTATGTATACAAGGGCAAAACATATTCATAATCTACTTGTAATAAAGATATAATTGTTTTAATTTTTTAATATTATATAAAAAAAATATCGACAAATTGTATCAAGTTTTGAGCTCGACTAATATTATAAAAATCAATAAATAATTGAGATTTTAAATTAATAAATAAATAAACATATTTTTTAGAGGAGACCCTGACAAAATTGTGTAAATAATGACGTGGGTGTTTTGATTAATTACATTTACAAGTCTAAAAACAACCTCCGAATTATTGAAGATTTAAATACCGCTTTCGAAAAGGTCTGGAGAGACCTTCGGAGACAAAAGATATGGTACATTGTGACATGATCATTAATTATGATGCAGAGGAACATCATATTTAAGTACTATGAACCGAGAATTGAAGGACCATTATTGTCTCGGTCCGTCGTTAAACAAATTGATGTGGGTCTTGAATTCATCAACTGCCACGAACGTATGTGAATTTGTATCTTTAATTTTGCATTAATAACAATATATACCTTATTTAAACGCTAATTTTACATTAAATAATTAAGTAAAAATATGCTTCTATATTTTTCTAATTACAAAAATACATTATGAACTTAAAATTTTTTTTTTATGTAAAATGCGTATTCGTAAAAAATGATGAAATTTTCCCTAATATTAAGAGTTACATTTTCTTTGAGTAATTTAAAATATAATTTTCAACTTAAAAATAATTTAAATTAAAAATTAAATTTATTTCTTTTATTATACAAAATACTTTCAAAAAAAATTTTCAAAAATTTATTCTTATTTTATTTAAAAAATAATTATTGATATTAAGAGTAATTTCATTCCTTACCTACATTTTGAAGTAAAAAAAAAATTAAAGTTGACAGCACATTTTGTCATTAACAAAATACATAACATAATTTTTTAAAATTATAATAGTGTATGATATGTTTTTACAATTTTCCACTGACTAATTCTGACCCTCATCTATAATTCATGGTGCTCTTATGTGAGCCCAGACTAGCTACATGAGTGTTTGTGCAGCTCCTTTTATCATTCCCCACTTGTTCATAAAGAAAAAAAGTTGATGTTGTGAATGTAAAATAGAGGGGACCCTTAGTCCACTTTATGCCATATCATTGCATCCACAGTTTACATAGATTATAAGCATATTATATATATTTCACCACCCTCAGGCTTATAGCACATCTTTTATTGGAAACAAGATGATTGTAAAGTGCAAGAAACGTGGGAATTAAATCCAAGAATTTGTGTTCCGTATATAGGATAGAAAGTACGACTTATCAATCATCATGAGTGGTAATTAGTGTCTAATTATTATCATTAGGTGAAATATGTAATGTTGAAATGTACATTTCTCGACATAACGTGCCACACATACCGTGACTTGTACCAGTAAAGGAATCTAAAATAGTTGTATATAACATGTTACATTTGCTTTCATTTCCACGTTCCTTGATTAGGGAGGTGCGAGGATAAAAGAAGAAGATCTCTGATTAGTTTTTCTTCTTGTTTACATTGGATTAATTGTATATAATTATGGATTGAGCAACAATCAGGTACAAACGGGTGGAAATGTTCGAACGTGTAGAATGTATAGTGCGAAATGGTAGAACGTGATTGACCATGTAGAACCTTAAAAATGTCCGCTGTAGAACCTTGCTGCCATGTGTCGCGCGTTGAGACAACGTACATTCAGATCTTCGATGATCCAACGGCCGTAGTAGTACATTCGGATGTTTGAATATTCTACAATCGTTTATAACGGAGTGCATCCCATTATGATTGTAGATTATTTACTTAGTATTCTAGGGAAACAGTTTGATTTAGTCAAGTGACTGTAACCTCAATTGCTACAAATTATTTATTTTAGTGACTCATAACGAATAATATAATAATCATATAATCAAAATAATTTACCCTACACCTAGTTGTCATGAAAGAATATAACATACATAAACATAATTATTCACTTAATAATAGTTAACTTCTAACATAAACATAATTAAATTTCACACCTGTCTTCGAAGCTAGCCATCCACTAGAACTCAAGTATTGAATCTTGTAATAAACACTGTTCATCCCAACAAATCAAATCAATTATAACGAGGCATAGAATTATACAAAAAGTAGTAAAATCAAAAGGTGAAGGTCAAATTGTAGATTAAAGGATATCACATGCAATATATATTCACTAGTGTGCGAAAGTGAAAGCGATCATGAATGGAATAAGAAGAATAATTAAGAAGCAAATAAAGAAAAGTGAAAATGATGATCTTTATCTCCAATCATGACTACACTACACACAAACCAACACATGACATGAGAGACTCAGAGACAGCACGTGCTAGGCTCCATCTCACGTGAACATGTCCCAGTGGTTCACTAATTACAGACCACATGGTCCATTACCTCACGTGCTCAACACTCCTCTTTCTCGTACTGTCACACCAACAACTCACAAGTAAACACCAGAGAAGAGAAAATTAGAACAAAGCCCAATCTTCGGTCTCTACGGTGTTTGGGCCTAGTCTGGTCCATTTACTAGCCCAATGGGCCCGGCCCATAACCGTTCCAGAAACTACTCTCTCTACCTCCCACCGCCTTTTTGACTTTTCACTGTCAGTCAAAGCTCCTCCTCTTTATATATACAACTTCATTTTCTTTGGATATATAATTTGTTTTTGATTTAGTGTCCGTTTGATTTGATATTTGATCTCTTTCGGTGGCTAAGTTCGAAGAGTGCGTCATGGGTGTGGAAGAGGAGGAGCCCAGAAAAGTTGTTGTAGCCGAACCTGAACCGGAACTAGAACCGCCTATGGCCACCTTGCACGAGCCACAGCCACCACCCTCTGCTGCGGGTCGAAACGACGTCGTTCAGGACAACACTCTGGTCCTTGCTTCTCCCCAGAAGCCCCCTATCGTCGTTCGAGGTACCTTTTTATTTTGTACATGCTTCCCTCTGTTTGGTTCCCGAGAAAATCCTCAATCCCAGTGGGATATAATATATTTACTGGTCTTTTTTTACTGTTATTTAAATATTATTATTGAGCAGAAACTTTGTGATTTGTCCTGAATGGTTAGTCCTTGAAACTATGTGTTGAATGTTGCTGTTTTTTGTGTGCAGATTCTGGTGCTGAAAAAGGGTCTGGGAGTTCACTTGATAGAGGTAGAATTCTGGCACTGCTTTGTTTTTTGGTGTTTGAGTTGACAATTTGGAATTGAAAGCAATTGTCCTGAAATCGATCGATTTGGTTCTTTTAGATGCTGTTCTTGCTCGAGTCGAGGCGGAGAAGAGATTGGCATTGATCAAAGCATGGGAGGATAGAGAAAAATCTAAAGTAGAAAATAAGTAAGAAGCTTTATATCTATTTTGTTTTCAAATATATATTATAATCTTGCTTTTTTGTGCATGAATTCTTCGAGTTTATTATGTTAAGTTCATTCCTCGACGTTCTGGACCTCGGTTATAGACTGAAGAGATTGGAAATGTTTGACAGGGCACATAAGAAGCTGTCTGCTGTTGACGCGTGGGAGAACACCAAGAAAGCGGGAGTAGAAGCACAGCTGAGGCAGATTGAGGTAATGAAGAGCTGCGTTGCATAGGGTTTAGTTTATTGAACGGTTGCAATTTGGCCCTTTTCGACTATGCTGCTAGCTTCAAATAAGAATCATGTTAAGAAATCACAACGCAACACATACACACTTTGCCGCTCGTTATGTGTAGTTCCGTCCAATTTTACTAACTTGGCGTGATATTACTTGGCAACACTCGAGTTCTTCTCTCACAAACCTTCTCATTTAGGCCTTACTGAGAGTGGAAAGTTTTGAGTTTGGGCGGTAGTATAGTTTATAAAACTGGTTGATTCTCCATTTAGCATGTGATGTCTAGAAACATCTTGTTCTGTTAAAATGATGTTTCAAGAACACTGGAACATGAATGGCTTTAGGTAGCATTTAGTGCTTTGCCAAACTCTATCAAATGAGGGGAGAAATAAATACTAGTCACGTTCCAAAATAAATGTTCAATTTCACAGAAAAAGTTGTTCCAAAATGAATGTCCAATTTATTTTTTCCCAAGTTAGTTATGCATGAAATGCCGTTAATATCCCCACGGTACTTTAACTGTGGGAAAAGTTAGAGAAACTAATTATATCGTTATTTATGGTGGCCAAAACTGGATTTGAACACTCATTTTTTATTTGACTACACATTTTATAGTTTTGATATTGCATTTAAGAGCATAGCTATTGACTATTGTTATCTAATTAGTTGGTAAATGTAATTTAATATGTGTTTGGCTAACTTTATACGAAACCCCATTTTCTCAACTTGTGTTGTAGGAAAAATTTGAAAGGAAGAAAGCTGAATATGCAGAGAAAATGAAAAACAAAATTGCAGACATACACAAAGAAGCAGAAGAAAAGAAGGCGATTGTTGAAGCCGAGCGAGGGGAAGGGTTTCTCAAGGTGGAAGAGACAGCTTCCAAATACCGCGCTCGCGGATACATACCCCAGACTTCTTGTGGATGCTTTGGGGCTTAAGAAATTGGGCTGAACTGAAGCATGGTGTCCTCCAAGTTAGCTTCTTATCTGCTCTTTTCTCATAGTTGTTCTTTCTTTGTTCATGTGAGATTGCATTTAAATAGTGTTCATGTTGTATCTTTGTTATCTTATTTACACTGTATAAATATAATGCGTGTGTCTGTATATGTGATAAACAAACTCAGAAGATAATTGAAAGTTCAAATTTACTTCAATATAGGATTGTGGTGAAAATTAAGATCCAATTTGAGTTATTGGATTATCAATATATGTCTTGCAGGTATAAAATTATGTTGGATCGTCATTTTTTTGTGCCGTAACTTGTTTGCAGTAATTTAAATAGTGCATTATTCCATGGATGAGAATGGACTGCTAGATATATGAATTTACAGAATTCCTCTTATTCTAGGACTATGTCTAAATTCACATTGACCACTATAAATAGGCGATCGTCCAAAATTAGCTTATACTGTTGACACAATGATTAAGCTGCAATTAACTATCTCCATCCATTATTTAGCAAATCCACCCTTTGTTAGACTCTCAAATATAGGCCCAGAAGGTCAATAACCAATAACCATTAGTGAGTTCCTTCTCTATCTCTGAAATAATTGGAGGTAGAGCCTCAAAAACTCTAGAGTTTTCTATTAATCTTTGAGAATCATCTTCAAACGTATTGAATTGAAGATGGGGTTCACCGGGGCTCAAGAAAAATGTAAAGCCTGCGACCAGACGGTCCATTTCTTTGAAATGCTGACTGCTGATGGAGTGCCCTACCACAAGACCTGCTTCAAATGCAGCCACTGCAATGGCCTCCTTGTGGTACATATGTTTCTTTCTCATCCAACCATTTGTAATGAGTATGGGGTTGTTGGTTCTGATCTGACTCAAACCTCTGATGTGCACTATTGAAATTTGTGTGTGCAGATGGGAAGCTACTCATCACTTTGAACAACTATTCAAGGAGATGGGCAGTTTCACCTCCAAATTCAATACTCTACCAAGATCTTCTTCATCCATTGTATGTATGCCAACAATGTATTATTAGATCCACATGCAAGTCTATAGTTTTATGTCGGAGGATTATGAAGTTAGAGAAGAGTTCATATAGATATTAGACTTAAGATCTGATAAACTAGTTTTTTTGGGTAAATAGTGAGCTCTTATGTGTAAATAGACGTACTTTGGTGCTCCTTCTAAGGCACATTCTCCTAGGTCAAAGTCGGAATTGGAAGCCCAAACCAGAAATCAACCATTCTATTCAGTTTCTAATTTCATGAACCGAAACCGGATCGGCATTGGTATAAACCTGGAAATTTACCAACCGGTTTTGTTGGCCGATTTTCTGGTTAAAACTGAATCGGTTTTGAATAAAATTTGGGCCTCAAAATAAGGTCAAACCAAATCGGTTTTGTTGGTTGCTACAAGTGGACGCCTCATGGATGCCGATTTGTGGAAATCAATGACTGATATCAAGCCACATATGGTGTATTAACCATATCTAGTTTACCCGGTTAACCGTGATTTTGTATAAATTGAACTGGAACCGAACCAATTTTTTCTGGTTCTTGAGTTTTAAGAACCGAGACCGGACTAGTTTCTTCCGGTTCCAACACCTTCGGTTCTGGTCGGTTCTAATCGGTTTACTAGTTTCTGGTTAATTTTGGGCAACTCTACAGTCTCCTCATTCGTAGTCTTAGAGGCTTGGTTATGGGCATTTCTCTAATAAAGCGGGTCGGGTGGTGTAGTAAAACCTGAAATATGATCAGCACCACTCGTGATTGTGGGTCTAGACAGCAGATGTGATGAGACTCAATGTAAAGTATATTGTGATGTGAATTGAGAAGGCATCACATTACAATTCTGGGAATTTAATGTCGTTCACTACAATTTTTTGCGTGTCGCAGCAAAGGGCACCGAGTAAGCTGGCGAGGGCGTTCTCGGGGATGGTGGACAAGTGCGCGCCAAGTGCAACAAGACGGCGTACCCATTGGAGAAGGTGACGGTGGAGGGAGAGATATTCCACAAGAGCTGCTTCAGGTGCAACCACGGGGGATGCTTCCTCACGCCATCCTCCTATGCCGCCCTTGACGGCTTCCTCTAGTGCAAGCACCACTTCTCTCAGCTCTTCAAGGAGAAAGGCTGCTACAACCACCTCATCAAGACCGCTTCTCTCAAGAAGAGTCTCAGTGATAATATTACCGTCATCGCTGCTACTGTCGTGGAAAAGATAGATGCTTCTGATGTTGAAGATGATGAAGGGCCTGCATCTCCTGAATCCGACCCTGAACATTGATCATGATATGAACTATGTATCAATTTTCGTTCTGTTTTCTGGGTTTCTAGTAATGTACATTATTAATACATGATATACATGTGTACCTGCGCTGAGGTTTGTATCTATATAACAAGCTTGTTATTGTCAACCTTCAAGTCAAAGAAGAACAACTATTTCTTATAACATTAATTCTCTTTTACTAATAATTTACTCATAAACCATGATTATAAGTGAGAGTTAATTGCTAAGAATGGTTGTGTATTATCTCATTTTGTAGTTTATAGCTATATTTTTTAGATATAATCCAGTTTTCAAGTAATTAACTATATATTTTTTTCACTTGATTATAGCTAACTTGTGTTATTTATTTTTTGTTTGTTTTTAGATGTTGGATGTCAATTTTCGTCTCATTTTACTACATTTTCAATTTTGAGATCATTGCAAAAATTAGTCGCAAACTTACGATTATTTATTTTTTGCAAATTAGATAACGGTGTCCAAAATGATGAAAATGTTCATCATCACATCATCATTCTTTTCCGGTTCAAGCACATTAGACTTCCTCTCGTCTAGTCAACCATCTCCAATATGCAACTCGATAGCACCACACCAAAAAGAGAGAGTCATACAAGCTTGAACTCCCGGGAGAAGTAACTCAAGCTTGAGATTTGAACTCATATCAACATGAAGTTTCTCTCAGGGGCATTGATAATGCTAAAGAAGAAGAACGATGGGTTGCGTGAGAAAAAAAAAAGTTATCGACGATGTTATTGAAAAAGTGAATGTCAATAATAGATAATTGGAAAATTGGAAAAGAGAAAAATTGGCCGGCTCAACCTGAAATCTTATATAATTTTAATTTTTTAAAAAGAGAGCATTTTCATAATTTTTAAACAAATTTATTCATTTTGTAAAAGAAACAGTAAATTGACATAAAAAATTCCAATAAAAGAAAGCATGGAGATGGAGTTGTTGTATACAGTTGCGGTTCATCACTGAGAGTAGAGATCACGTGGAAGTCACGTGAGATAGGGATAAAATCCCCAGAATCCTCTAAAGCCAAACGGTAAACAAAAACACGCAGTGCTCGTCTCAGTGTCTCCAAGTCCAACCATGGCAGTGTGTAGCTTCTGATGAGCTCACTCGTCCCCAAATGGAACCTCTCTCTCCAGCCACCGTTGCCGTCGCCGGAGCTGGCGCTACCTCCGCTCCCTCCGTCAACGCCACCTCTCGCCTGCCCTCATTTTCGTACCAAACAAGAACGAGAAGCGTCGCTTTTCGCCGGAAGCACAAGTTTCTGGTATGCTCCTCAAACCAAGAAAACGACTTCAGCGAAATGGAGAAAATGGAGTTCAAGGCCGGCAAGATGATTGGTGAAGACCCCAGACTAACCCTAGCCAAGGTCTCGTGCATATCCGTTTTGTTGTATTGTTTGTTTGGTTGCCTAGAAAATTGGAGGATGATAAAATATTGGAAACGAGTTTGAATTTTCCGTACCTTTCCCTGGTTTTTGAGGATTGAGCTTCACTATAAGCTCAATTGTGTGAAATATCCTAATGAGTTTTTACAATCGAGTTTCGAAATGAGTATGTGTGTGATATGTGTGTTTTTGTTTGTGTTTTGAATGTAATTGTGGTGCATATGCGTTTGTGTATTGTTTGGTTGCCGAGAAAATTGGAAACGAGTTTGAATTTTCCGTACCTTTCCCTGGTTTTTGAGAATTCATCTCTGCTATTAGTTCAATTGTGTGAAATATCCAAATGAATTTTTACTATTGAGTTTCGATTTATTTCGTACGATGAAAATGAGTATGTGTGTGTGATATGTGCGTTTTTGTTTGTATTTTGAATATCATTCTGGTTTAAATTATTGATTACTTCATTGTTACTGATATGTGCGTTTTTGTTTGTGTATTTTGAATATCATTCTGGTTTAAATTATTGATTACTTCATTGTTACTGTTTTGGTTCTTCAGATAAAAGCTAGAAGACTTGACCCCAATGGAAGTCTTCTTGATCTCGAGAAATCATTTTACAGGAATAAGGGTAAATTGCCCGAAATTGAGGTGATTCCTCTTGACTGGGACAAGCCCTCTAGAGAAGCTCGTCCTGCGAGGAAGCAGGCGGCGAGCTCGGTGGACGGATTGAATTTGGTTAGGCCGGTTCCGAATAGAGGAGTCCAGTTTGAATCCAGCAGTAGTAAGCCAAATGCACCAGAGACAAGGAAGCCAGACCTACCAGTTCGGAAACCGGTATTTGATGCGAAGAGAAGTGATGTCCCTAATGTTAATTTGAGAAGGCCAGGAACATCTAAGGGAGAAGGTGTTGGAGAAAAGCCATTGGGGTTAAGGCTCAAACCGAATTTGTCTCTGGACACCAGTAAGGCACAGTCACCAGAAAGGTTGAGTGATGCGAAACCCGGAGTTGTGGATGATATGATGTTAAGGAAGCCTAAACCTATTGGGGGTAATGTACATGGTTATAAGAAACAAGAGCCTTCTGTTGGTGCAGCGTCCAAAGTTGTGGATGATATGAAAGTGAAGACGAGTGCCAATGAAAATGTGGTGTTGTTAAGGAAGCCTGGATATATTGACAAAAAACCAGAGCTTTCTAACGGTACAGCAGACATAGTTATGAAGCAAGAAGCAGAAGTGAAGGAAGAGGATTTGACACTCTTAAAGAAGCCTGAAGCAGTTCAGACTCAACCAAAACTTGAAGGGAAAGATGCGGAGAACTTATTGAGCGCGTTAGATGCCTTGTTAAAAGAGCAAGCAAATGGCAATGACTCTGACTCTGACATAGGTGATAAGCTGACATTATAGTATTGTCCCTTCCCCAGTTTAAACATTCTTGAAGTTAATATGCTACTATTTGTTTGTTTATTTTTTGTATTATTCTTAGGACTAAAGCAAGTTGATCATAGTGATGTTGGATCCACTGAGGAGGCAGTTGCTCCTAGAGAACAGTCTGCTACAAGTTCAGTAGGTTCAGATGCCGATATGAAGATCTCTGTGGAAGCTGCATTACAAGGAAGACCAAAAAGGTGTTTGAAAATGTTATTGTAATTATGGATCTAATTTGTTCTGTTATTACTTTTGCTTAATTCACAGGTTGCTTTGTTATAGAATTGATCAACCTGTAAGAGAAACATCAGAATCTGCTGGAGCATACACAGATTTTGCATATCCTATTGAAAGTTACGGAAGTGATGTTGAGTTAGATAATTCCAGTGTGGCATCACCTTCAAAGGTCTGATTTTCTTCCATAAAAAATATATATTTATGTCAGTAGATTACTTCACAAATTTATTATGATGATCACGGGTGGGGTTGCTTTCAAAATTGTAGGAACTGGAAGATACTTATTGGACCAGGGCAGAGGAACTGCTTGGGACAGGAAAATTGGAAGAAGTGGAGTTGATAAGGCCTGGCTCTGGAGGTTTTGTTGTGAGTAAACTTAAGATTGCTGTGTATTATGTAGCACACTGCTTCTTTTTACTATCATGTTCGCATCTAAAATTTTCGGTTCTACTGTTCTTAACTTGAGTCATTTCAGGTATCTTTTGGTCCTTTGCTTGGAGTTTTGCCTTACAGTAATCTTACTAGTGGATGGAGGTTCATAGCTTTTGAGACATGGTTGAGACGCAATGGTCTTGATCCATCAAAGTACGGGGAAAATGTAGGAATTATTCAAAGTTATGGTATTGCAGAGACAAATCTTTCTCCAGAAGTTTCTCAAAAGGCTGAGGGAGGAATTTTGCAAAATATGCGATTGGAAGATCTTCTGAAGATATATGAGGGAGAAAAAAGCAAATTTCTTTCATCATTAGTTGGTCAGGTCAGAAGAAGTTGATTTGGCAATAAAATGTTGTTAGTTTCATATCAGGATACTGATAAACTTTATCTCTGCAGACACTTGTTGCATGTGTGAAACTGGCTGATAGAAAATCTCGAAAGCTTATATTTTCTATGAAGTCAAAGAAAGATGATGATATAGCAGAGAAGAAGAAAAATCTTATGGTAAGGACTGAGGAACTATAGTTTATATATCATGCAGCATTGCAGATGTTTGTAATGTGTCATTGTTTTGCAAATTGTTCTTTTAGTTCTAGTTGCTTGAAAACCTTAATAGCAGATAGGTATCTTAAACCCACAAATTTGTTGGTTATCTTAAAGCCATTCTTTTTTCAGTCTGATTGTATGAGTTTTGGTTATGCAAAGTGGTGTCTACATTTAGCAATTAATTATTTGAGGACCTAAGAGTCGAGAAAGATGACGAGGATGAGGTTTTATATTTTAATGGAAACATTAGTTCTTTTTCTTTTAGCTATCATCCAAGTGGAACAATGCAGTAATATTTTGAATTTTGTGGTTTCTTTTATTACCTTCACTGTCAAGCTTAAAAGTTGTCACGATGACAGCCCCTACACTTGCAATCCTCCCTCATTAAGGCAATTCTTTTCCTTGCTAGTGCAATTTTGCACTTATGGGGTACTCCCTCGTAGCTTCACTTGTGGATGTTTGAGAACTATTGCTTGCATTCACATTTGGGATTCATTCAAACTGTTCAAAAAATGTTATCTTTTGACATAACTTATTCCCAGTCTTTAAACTCATGTATTTCTTATTGCAGGCTAAACTTCAAATCGGGGATGTTGTGAAATGTACCATCACACAGATTGCTTACTTTGGTGTGTTTGTTGAGGTAAATCAATGGTGTGCTTCTTCTTATTCGGTCGGTCATCCAGGTGTAGTAAAGCATGCTACATTAGCACTATAAACATTAGGACCTGTTAATCTTGAAAGCAATTGGCTATAGATTCTAATGATTCACCATGTGGTTAAAGGCTCTTATTCTGTGTTTCTGCAATATTTTCGTTGATCTTAGTTTTTCATCATGGAATCGTTACTATTGAATCATAAAACTCCAGTGAACCTTCTTACTCTTAGTATATTCATGATTGAGGCAACCATCGTTACCATCCTATATGTAGGTTGAAGGAGTGCCTGCACTTATTCACCAGACAGAAGTGTCATGGGATGCCACTTTGGACCCTGCATCATATTTTAAGATCGGTCAGGTAGTTCAACTTTCCTGGAAACGGCATTTTTGTTTATTTTCCGTCCATCTGCCCTCTTTCTTTTCAATTTTGTTTATTTAAATGTGAATGGTATCTTTTACTCTGTTTGAGGAGACTGGCTCAGCTAACAATGGTGCATCTGATAGTCCTATTGATGAAAAGATTGTGGATATCCTGGCAAATGGTCAATGAATGCTATCTTTCTGCTTACATGCCTAGTTCAGGACTTCATTTATGGATGGACTAAATAGTACCACAAAGGGCATCGTGCCTTTACCAACTTAATTCCTGGTTCCTAACTACTTATCTTTTTGTGAACTCTTAAGTATGTACTCTCGTCTCTCGGTTTCAGGAATTGGAGGCAAAAGTTCACCAGTTAAATTTTGAACTTCAACGTATTTTCTTATCATTGAGAGAACTCACGGTAATTCACTATGAAAATTTTTTAATGCACATAGATTTATGTTGTAAGTTATGGAAATTGAAGTGTGCATCTTTATTTTATGCATAACAGCCAGATCCATTGAGTGGTGTACTGGAGTCGTTGATTGGCGATGACACTTCCTTTGATGGGAGATTACAAGCAGCAGAAGCTGACTCCGAGGTTTTTCTTTTCACCCTACATATCAGTATATTTTTTCCTCAATAGCTTTTGTTATCATGGTTAGGATGCGATCCAGATAACCTTGTGATGATACACAAGAATGTACAGTGTCTAAGTGGTCTTATAAATTAATTTAAGAGCTAAACAAACCATTAGGAACTTATGTTAAGGCATTCTTTTGTTTGGTTGATCGATAATCCCTTCATCCGAAATACGTGTCTTATCTGACTTTTGTTTTGAAAAAGTAAGTAGTAGTGGAGTTAGTGCTCTACTTAAAAAATGAATCTTATATGAATGAATATGATGTATGTTAAATGATAAGAGAAAATGCAACTTCGATGATATATGATTAGTTCATAAGATGGACCGTTGATGTATGCCTTAACTAAATAGTTCAGTTCTCTCCATAGGTTGACTAATATGCTAGGACCATTGTCCGGACGCCCTATATAATGGTTTTCTCTTCTACTATCATAAACTCCAATACATAGCGAGTACAATATGGATTTGTTTTAACGTGATATCTAAAGAAGTATTAGGCTGAACATGTACTCATTTATTCCACGAAGTCTTATGTATGGTTTATGATGTCACTAATCCTTGTTTGCTGATATACATTGGCAGTGGGCTGATGTGGAATCACTTATTAAGGAATTGCAACAAATCGAAGGAGTCCAGTCTGCATCAAAAGGCCAATTTTTCGTGAGCCCGGGTTTAGCTCCAACTTTCCAGGTATAGAAACCAAACTCTGCCTATATGCATAGCAATGAAAAGGAACGGTGAATCTAAGAAAATATAGTTTCCACTTTTCTTGACCCATTAACTGGTCAAAATGTTTTTTATGCTGATCACAACTTTGCGGGATGTGAAGTGTTTCGAGTGTGTGCAATCATTATCGAAATTTATTGAGTGACGGTCCAGAATGTCTGTGTCTGTAGCCATAAGCAACGTAGTATATCAACTACCCGTAGTTCTTAATCTTATCTGTTTTGGGTATGTCTTACGTAGGTCTACATGGCATCTAAGTTTGAGGATGAATACAAGTTACTTGCCCGAGCCGGAAACAAAGTACAGGAGGTAAAAACAAGCTTCAGGGTTCCATTGTTTTGTGCTATAATATGTTGAGAAGTTCTATTTATGTGCTATTAGGTTCTTAAGGTAATGAAATGTTGTCAAATTATGGCAGGTCATAGTTAGAGCATCACTGGACAACGAAGAGATGAAAGCAGCAATTTTGACCTGCACCAATAGAGTGGAATAGGTGTTTGTTTTAGCTACTTTTTTGTTGTTGTAAATTTATGACATAATTCACACCAACCTTATGGCTTAGTCAAGTGTTTGTATAATTTGCAAAAATACCCTTGGCTGATTGATCTTCGATTAATTTTCTATTAATACCCAATTAATCTTTTAATCCGATGAATTTTTAAATAGCAAGTCAGAGGGATTAGATTGGTGTCATGTCATGAATGAAAAAGTAGCCACCCGTGTGATTGATAAGAGGTGGAGACTCAAAACTTCATTTGAAAAGGATACAAAATTGTATTCCAATAGTCTATTTTTGCACATTTGAAAAGTATTGAATTACACATCTTATGTAAGCATACAAGTTAACATGACATTAATTTCAAACGCCAAATTCAGAAATATAATTTAAACACATCTCAACAGGACAGTTCACCTACACTACTATTTCCAATCAATCAATTCACATAAATAATATGTACACAACCTAAGCATACCTTTCAAAAAATGTATGAAATATAATAATCACATAGTATTTGACATTACGGCTCTTCACAATTGTTGAAACTAAGATTATATATATGATTTCTTGTAGCTTCTGTCATTTTCCATATCCGTTGCAAGGCTACGCAATTTCATGGATGTACAAAATGAATGAAGAAATTGGCTGCCTGTATTCAAGAACTTGATACAATCGGCAAGTCACGAATGTATATAAGAACAATTTTGGTGAATGCGATAAAGTAAATAGTAGTTGAAAATGATGATGACGACGACATAATTGCTAACAAAGCTAAGAGCTGATCAGGGAAATTGGTATCTCAACCAACAGAGAAACAAAACTATTCCAAGTAAATGAACTTATTTATAGGAAATAATCAGTGTTGCAGCAAAAAAAAATTTATTTCCCCTTTTCATTAATTACCTGATAGAAACCAACACACTTTACATGCTTGAGAACTTAGCTTCAAAAATGACAAGAAAGCCTAATAGTTTTCCAGCAAGAAAAACAAAACAATAACATTTTCTAGCTTAAACGGTGCAAGAAATTCCTCGAAAACGACATGCTCTGAATGAGTTTTTCAAGATATCAAATGCGTCACTCAATCTAATATCACCAAAGAAAGCTATTTTCGAATAATCACATCATTGATTTTTTATGTCATCCTCCCCCAAGTTTTCCTCTTGCTTATATTATATTTCACTTCATTGCCTCTGGTCATAGAAAATACACAACAACCAATTTAACAGTCTCTTTTTTCATTTTCAAGCTATAAAGATAATGTATAGAATCAACAAATAGCCCAACAACAAAAAAGTTGCTTTGAATACATACCTTAATCCTATCTGTTACCTGTAACTGGAACAGGAATAGAATGAAGATGGAGCCCATTGTTTGGCTGTTTCTGCCATGAGGTACCAGCAATGTCTTGTCCTAAAAAATGGTGTAGATAATCCAATTTTATAATACCCTTCCTTCAGCGGCCAATTAATATTGCGAGTCAATAGCTTGGAAGTTGCTTATAAAATGGCTACGTGTTCCCTTATGCGCCTAAGTCTTCCCCAATAACTATTAATTATAGCACAATCATGACCATAAGTGCAATGATCAACCCAGTTGAGCTAAAGTCAATGCCCTCATAGTTGTTCTGGAAAACGGTTTTTCATGTCAGCACTCAACAGGTGTTTGAATGGACTATAATAGCCTTCAATCCACAGAATGTACCAAAACCAGAATCTCCCAATTCAGTCGCCAAGTTTTGTACACTCTACAATCTATTCATAGACAGGAAAATGGGCCACCAACCACGTTAATAAGACAATCCAATCTTCTTCTCTGCGATTCTTGAAAGAACACACTTCTAGTAAAAGACCTGTATTGGTACAAGATTACAAGAGCATCAGAGCTGTAGTAAGGTCAAGTTAGATGCATAAAATCAAGACTCGGTACCATGATGATTACACTATTGATGGCAAAATAATATGAATGCAGATTTGTGAAGTTTTAAAGGGCATTTCTGCCATTTTAATCTGATTAAATGCTAGTTTTGAGTCTATCTTGACTTCCAGTTGCAAGATCCTGTATTAAAAGACTTCATAACAGCCTGCATTAGTAATCATACTACCCGCCCTCTCAATTTCCTCTCTATCTCTTTCTCGTCATGGGGATTCAAAATCCTAGGCTAGCATTTCTCATCTTCATTATAATGCTCGCGACCAGCCAATTCTCATGTTGCCATGGCATCCACAGGACTCTGACCGAAGAATCCAAGGATACAACTCTACATGAATTCTATTCCAGGTTCCTGTGGCACCTCCCCGCCAAAGCTCCTAAACAATACAGCAGAGATGAAAACGATCCGGTTTATGGAGTTTCTCATCGACTTGTTCCGGGGGGACCAAACCCACTTCATAACTGAGTAGCCTTTTTGCAGATTTGATATATTTTTCGGGTGATACAGATATTTTGCAGCTCTTTGCGTTAATGTTTCCTTCTTTTCGTTTTTCTTTTGTTTCTAGACACATATGTATAATAGATACGGCTGAAATAGAATGTAATAGTAGTTTTCAGAGAAGCCTGCACAACATCATTGAGTTCGGTCGTATATAGAATGCTCAAATTTTTTTTCCTTGCTGGCATGGCTATCAGGCAGAACATGTTGCTTCAGATAGCATGCACACATTTCTCTACAATTTGATCAATAGAAATATGGAGGTCAATGCACAAGAAAATACATTAATCAACACAAACTCTCAACATGGAGATTTTCCTCCATGAATAAGCGGGATATAAAACATTTTCTATACATACATACATGCCTGATGCCATGTGAACATGAAGCATAAGCAAATAATTGGGATGAAGCTGATCAACATTTATCCCCCACTTAGTATCAACTAAAAGGATAAGACACAGCCCAAATCCAATTACCAACAAATTATCACCAGCAATCTACAGAGTTACATAAAGATCTATGAAGGCCACGAAGCGTACTTACCATCCATGGCCAAAAAATGTTGAATTTTCTGAAAGTGAGATCAATGCACATACAGAATTCAGTGAACCAATTGAAGAGCAAGATTTGCAATTTATAGGCCATGAATAACAATTTTAGCAAACATTTTCCTCTCCATGTTGACACTTGACATAGCTCTGTCCCTCGGAGACTGATTAAACCTCTCCATTGCTCCAGAAAATATAAGAATAACCTCAAAAAACTGAGCAAATCGAAACTAGGGTTTCAGTAATAAAATCCAAGAGAAACAACATCACCTGGAAAATGACTCCGATTAAGAGCATTTTCATTTTCTTCCGGTGACATGCTATGTCTTCTTCGCCATTTCAAGTGCAGTAACGCTACTTTTGTGACTCCAGATCTGTATGAATTATAGATAAACCCCCAATTTTATACCATGTTACAAATTCGCGCCACAAGCCACTGACAAAATCACAGTGGCGATGTGATGATATGGGCCGGTTTTGGTTGGGCCATTTATCTGTGTGTTATGGGCTTTTATCTGTTGTGGCCCACTAGTTAAGTGTTGTGTGCTGCTCAAGCTAGTAGCAGAGAGTAGTGGTGTCCTGGCTCGGATTCAAATCACATTGACGACATTAATTGTGATTGGTAAGCAAATATAATTTAAAGGCACAGTACAAAATTCCAACAAGTAAATGCTACGTGTAGGGGTGTAATAAAGCCGAGCTTTTGTCGAGCCGCTCGAGTTCTGCTCGTTAAATATTCGGTTCGGACTCGTTATAATCGAGCTCAAGCCGAATTCGAGCTCAAGATTGGGCTCGTTTAATAAACGAGCCGAGCTCGAGCCTA